>PVIJ01001556.1:162936-193724 GCA_004024925.1 Scalopus aquaticus
TGCTAAAGACACAAGAATTCATGAGCTGGAATACAGACACTGTCATCCCTACGCATAATGTTAGGAAATCCGTAAAAACATCAATTATTGTGTTATATTACATTTTATTTTGCTAAGGAAAAATACAGAAAATTGAGTATAGCAAGACTTTTAAATTGCTTAAAGACTAGTAGATATTTCAAAATATAAATTATTCAGTCAGTTATATAAGTGTTTTAAATTTATTTTTACTATATTTTTCAAATTTTACAAAATCAAGCATGGTTTCTTTTGTTTTTTAACAGAGGCTATAAAATTGATCTGATATAGAATCTTTTCATGCTTTTTTAAAATTTCATCATTTGCACATAATTATATGGATATTTCATAATCTAATGCCAACATACTATATACATTCATATAAAATTCCTTTTTAAAATATCTTAAAGGTTTATTAGATATAAAAAATACAATATTCATTCTTTTCTTAGACCCAAAAATAACAACATTGTACCACAATGACCTTTAGATAAAACAGTCTTAATTTGTTTTTTCAATGCTACCCACAAGATGGTTTATCCCACAAATGCCCACAGTTCCTACTGTAAACTTTGAAATCAGGTCAAGAAAGTCCAAGATACATTTTAAATTGCAAAATTTCAATGTCCTTTCTATGAAGAAAAGTGTGTGTGGGAGCTAGGGAGACCGGGAGATGTAGAAAGCGAAGAAATTTCCACAAAATTAAGCCCTGAGGCACTCCCACAGTCTGAAAAAAGAGGAGTAACCAGCAAAAATGACTAAGAAGGAAAACAAAGAAGGCCTGATATCCCTGAAGTCAAGTAAAGCAAGTATATTCAGGATGAAAGTCAATAATGGCAACGGTTACTGAGGTTACTGAGGGACAAGTAGAAAGAACACCAAGAAGAGACCACTGGAATCAGTAACATGGAAGTCACCAGTAAGAGGGGAGCAGTTTTGCTTAAATGGGGGGTGCGTGGGGGGAATGGCGACAGTGATACAAAAAGTTAGGACTCTGCAGCAAAAGGAAACAAAACAAAGGGTGTGGCAGTTGGTACGGAAAATGAGGTCTAGAGAAAATCTTTTAAGACTGAAGAACCAGAAGAAATTACATTGTCAACTTCTATACTGGACATGTATGATCCAGTACAAATGCCTGAGCACACCATATACAGTGTGGTTTCCAAAAAACTTGCATTTTGAAGAATATGGTGCTGTTGTGATAATGCATCTGTGAAGGAGTGGCCCTATATCCCTGGGGGGGGGGGGGGATGGTTAAAATCTGATACATCTCAAATGTTCATCAACAGACAAATGGGTAAACAGACACACATTAGTACAATGGAATAATACACAGATAACAAAAGGAAAAGAAAGCATGGCTGACTCATTTAACAATATAACTGAATCCTGATAAGGCCTTTGTAAAGAGATAAGTGAATGAGAAGATTTTCTGGACATTACATAATGACAGTAGAAACCAAGTAAAATAAACTTTATTCTAGCCTGGCTCATATACTGCCCACAAAAGTCCTTGTCTGTCAATACTGAATTATTGAAAAAGGGGAAAAGCAAAAACCACCACCATGAAAATCAAGAAAAGCCAAAACATCTTAAACATTAATTCTAATGCCAAGAAATAATTACAATACACTTAAATCTATTCTTTCTTTTTTACTAAAACTGAGAGCTATTTTTTTAATGGTAAGAAGTATCATGATATCCTTACAAAGATCTTCTCTATTTCGTAGAAATAAAGCAACACTGTCATAATGATTAAATCAGTAAACTAGATCCCTTATGTAATGATTTGTAATTTTTCAGACAAGAAATTTTTTAAATTTTTCAGGTTATAGAACAGTGTTTCTGGACAAACCTAACAAGGCAGTAGTTGTAAAACACTCTCAAACTTCCAAACACCCTCGATTTCAGCATAAACAATGGTGTGTTGTACACTGGATCTAAAACTAAGAGGAAGCATTGTGGGTTTGTCACAACTCGAATTCCTCATCACAATGAGGACTGCCTAAGGATTTTACCACTAAAACTCTGCCATTCAAATAACTGGGAAGACAATAGCAGTGGTCATTGCTCTCCAAAACTATTGATTTTTCAGATTTACTAGAACAATTATTTCTTAGATCGTTCAAGTGTCTGGACAGGATTCCTTCATTTTGAAGTTATTTCACTCACCTAGACAAGACTAAGACACCAAACTCAATAATAATAGTTAATCAAAAGCCATTAAAATGTCCTCTTTTTTCAACTGCAGCAATCCAAAGAAACCAAAATATTAGCTGGAAATCTTACATCTTACAGGTTAAGCAGCCTGTTTTGTCTTCATATTAGCAAAGGTGTCCCCTGCAATCACGTAACTAGGACATACTTACAGACTGCCCTCTAAAAATCAATACTATGGTAAGTGCTGCAATCATTATACCCATTCTACAAAATGGTGGACAGGCTCAGATTAAGTTCACTTGCCCAAAGATGTACTCCCAGGAAGATTTAGAACATATTTGAAATTCAGGATGTCTGAGCCTCAGCTTATATTTACTATTATGTGTACTAGGCCAACCTGTCTTCCAACACAGCAAAAGGATCCTGCAGCAGCAAGAAAAACAAAGGTCCTGTGATTGTCAAAAGACACCACCACCACTACCCCTTTCACACATAAGCCCTCTTTTAAAACTGAGATCTCTTTCCTTTATCAGACTCATAAATATCACCTTTCCTCCAATCAGGACATGAATGGAGGACCCAGACCCTGCCCCCCTACCCCAAATACTTTCATCTCCCCCTAGAAAAGTAAAAGATAACATGTCATGTTTGTTCTAGGCCCAGCACCCCACATCTCTACCACATCCGAAAACTCTTGCTTTCTAGTTACAAAGTGCTTTTAAAGCGATTCTGGAATCTGTGAATGTAGTTCTATACTTACATGATTGTAACTGTTTTAATAGTCTGATAACATTTTAAGGAAAACAATGAAATCAAATTCTATTAACTCTAACCCAAAGAAGCTATCCAACTTTGTCATCTTGCTTCCTTAACCATTCTCAACACAACTGCAAAATAGTAAGTATAATTACTATTCATTATTGAATCTCACTTTCTGCCAGACCTTGCTAAATGTTTTACATCGGTAACCTGATTTCACTGTCAAAACAAACTTTTGGTGTAGAGTCTATTGCACAAATGAAGAAATGAGGAAGCTGTGCTTCACTGCCTCTCACACACTAGACATCTGATAAAAAGTTTCCCTCTGTACCACTTTACTTCTGAGTGATTCTTCCAGGGCAGTGGAAATCACACAGTATTGTATTCAAAGATAAACCATTCCTGACTCCAGCAGAGCTATAATGGCTTTATATGTGAGGTAAGAATAAAGGATAATCGTATCAATGAAGAACATCAAGAAAATTTTAGCACAAAGTCAAATTTTTATTGAGATTAAGGGGGGGGGCGTGGTTAAGAGCCTAACTTCAGTGGTTAGGTGACGACAAATTTTAACCGTACCACTACCTAGCTATGTGACCTTCGGCAAATTAATCAGTCTTTAAATCTCAACTACCTCATCTACAAAGAGGATTTAAAAATGGTACTTTTAAATCTCACAGGATTACTGTAAAAATCCAATTAGAGATAATACATGTAAAGATGTGGTTGACACAATGAATAACTTAACATATCATTCTCATTAGCTATGAAACAACATTCACAATACCTAGCAGGTATTGACTTTTTCACTTTCATTCTCTTCTAAGTATATATAACTTCTGATTATACCAGTGATGACATCATTGCTCTAGTTAACAACTGTACTTAATGGTTTTTAATTTCTCAATTTTAATTTTTAATACAATAAATATCAGTAAAAAAGAATTCACATATTAAAACCTACTTGAGGTCCTCAATAAGTTTTAAGAGGATAAAGGGTTTCTTAGGCCAAAAGTCTGAAAACTGTTGTCTGAGGTGTCAGATCTGTTGAGCCGTCAAAGACTAAGAGAGTCTTCAATAGCAAAGATTTAGAAATAGTCTTATCAAGTCTGTTTATTTTACTTAGAAAGATTTAAGTGCCCTGACCAAGGTGATAACAGTTAAGGAATGGCAGAGTTACATGGGTTAAGACTAAGCTCAGTCTTAGTACTCTCTGTGTTCGCTTTACTACGTCATAAGCATAGAATATGAAAAAAGGACTCAAAAGCTGTTGTAAAAATTAAGTATATACACATTAAGTGCTTACAAAGGCACTTGACATTTGCAGCTAATTTAAAAAAGTTAGTAGTTCTGATGAGAGGACTTGCTTAATACCTTTAGTAACTGACAAGTAACTACCTAAGCAAAACAGTGCAATTTTTCCATCAATTTTGTATTTCTTGCTTTACTGAAGCTCCTGAGAAAAATCAATCTTCTAGGTATGGTCACAGCACACTTTAAGGCTTTGTCTTCCCTTGCTTGGGATACAGCTGAGCTACTAATGCAAATGGACTTTCAAATTTTAAAGAGCTCCCTGTTCCACTATACATATAGCTTGGGAACAAAAGGGGTAGAGGCACAAAACCAAGTCTAAGAAAGCATCTGGATCCAGCTGCCAGTTAAAGGGAATAAAAAGCACAGATAAGTACACTGGACTGCCCTAAGAGGATGCAGCCAGGCAAACAAATAAATATTAAGAAAAATAAAGGTAAGGAAAAGAAATCAAGGCACATGGAGGGGATAGCTGGAAAACATGTATTGATATCTGGAAAACATGTATTGAATTGTGTGGTAGTTACAAGAATGTATTATCTGAATACACTAAGGTATACATTTGCTTTATACAGTTTTCTGTATCTATATTTTATTTTACAATAAAAAGAAATCATTAAAAAACATTAAAAGATTATAGACAAGATCTGCTAACCTAGCAAGAACTACCCTACAAATTCAACAGCAAATGGACCAGTGTTACCTGGATTGTTTTCAACAATTATTTTTATTCCAAATTATCACAGTGTCATCTCAAAATGAAGCAGAAAGAGATACGGAATTTGACAAAGCATCTTAAAATGTCTGATGTCTGTCTTAAAAGGTCTAATAAAAACTATTCCGTACAAAATTCAGATTCATTATTCCTACAACCGTAGAATAACTTAAATTTGGCAAATTCAACCAATTCGAGAATGTAGTAATACATAGTCTAAAGCTAGTTAACTTACTTTTAGATACCTCTTGATTCCACAAACAGTTGTTCAAAATAGCAATTCACTTACATAGCTGAGGAACAAACCAGAGCTGTCAGATGATCGGACCTTTCTGTATTTCTTCTTCTAATACCACAGAGGCCATAGGAATTCAAACTATAAGGTACCATGGTATCACTTTTATCATATAAAAACAAGACTTCTGTATCACTTTAAACATTAAGGTAACTGTGAGGTAAAGGCATGTTAAGAAATTTCAGACATTGAAATAGTGAAGATTTTCTTTCTTATGCTAAAATATAGCAAGTGAAGGGGAAAAAAGAAAATAATCTTTCTTGCAGCATTTTCATATACAAATAGGATGAAATAATAACCATCTTAAGGAGATGACCTTTTACCGAAGAACAAATAGGAAAAAAATAATAAAACAAATTCATGTTAGCCAAATTACATATTCCTTTACAAATTATCCCAAAGGAAAACATACTGGAACATAATACAATAGCATACAACAAGCAACCTGGTATATTGTATTTTGACCAAGGAAGAAGCATGTTTGTTGCAAAACATAAACAATGAACTTGCAATGCCTGAGTATTAGCGTTCAGCCAGCAAACACTTTACAGTCTATTGGAAAAGTGCAAATAGGCATGAATTAAACTGCTGACACAACCTTAAGTACAGCATCCTTCACTCGAAAGCAGCACTAGTCTAATTAAGAGCAAGAACTTACATCAAGAGTGTCCCTACCAATCTTTTATCATCATCACCATCAATATCCGAATAGAACAGAATATGAACAACTAAAACATTATTAATCAATTAAGGGAAGAGTGACCATAAATCAGTTAGTGCATCAGCTTGTATGTATGCCCCCTCCTCTAAGTGTGTGTATATATCTTTATAGCTCCATTTCTGAACCGATGGTTAGGTTTTATTTTGCTTGTTTCTCACCATATAAAACTAAAGATAGGAATATATAATTAGTGAAATCTGACTTCTGCTCCATGCAGGGGTTAGTAACCCTAGCCAAGTCACTTAATCTTTGAGGTCTCAAATTCCATCATAAGAAAAGTAGTATTAGTTGAATAGATGCTTACGTTAATCACTGCACTAGATGTTGTATACAAATTATCACTTGCTCTTCAAAAGCATCCCATCTGATTAGTGGTATACTCACATCACCAAAACTCACCCAATTTGATTCAATCACAAGTCTGCCTAACTCAAAAGCTCCTTTCCTCTCACTACATGGTAATGGCAATACCAATGAGTTTAATACCTACTATGCTTTAAAAGATAGTTATACCAGTGTAAGAATATAAGCTGGTTTATACCAGCTATGCCAACTAATATTTATTGGTAAACCTACTCCATTTAAACACTTCCCTCTATACCTGGGAAGAAGCTTGACACTAACTACATGAACATGAATACACACAACTGTAGCTTAATACGTGAAGCATTAAAGGCAAAACAAAAGGACAAAAAACCCAGTTTACTGCTCCACAAAACACACTTCTACAATGGGAATTAGTTCTTTCGTTTATCACTAGGGAATGAGGTGAGCATAGTGTAAAAAAAAGTACCAACACAAAGAATTTCCTCCAGCACAGCAATGTTTGAAAGCTATCAGGGACAAACTTTCTCACCAAGAGCCTCTGCCATATATCGTGGCCCAAAGAAAAAACCTGAAAATCCTGTAGGAAAGGGCAAGTAGATGCTGGCTAATGGCTTCAAGAACTGCTATGCTTCCTAGTGTTCAACTATCTGGTCAAGATGTGAACAAAGATAAAAAAGTTATGAAAATACTGACCCCACGTTAATTTTTTTTTTAAATAGACAAAAGTTGGCATAGGGAGAATGATAAGGAAGGCTACATCCTGGATCAGCATTTTTAATTTTGATAATTTATCTTAGGTAGAAGTGGATGCCCTCAAAGGACAGGGCATAAATTCTAGGACTTAGAATTAGCCAACTGATATTGAGTGCAAATGTTGAGCTATATTAATATTTTTATTAGGATTGCTACTAGTTTTGTTGGTACAGATGAAAGTTACACCAGTTCCTGTCCTAGGGTGATTCTGCAGAACTTTAGGTTCGTCAGAGACACGTATATTGCCTATAACAGAACTGCTTATATTATGATTTTAAGGAAATCCAATGTCAGCACCTGCTTTATTTAGACCCAGCCAAACTTCTTTTAGTATGTGCTGTCGTGGAGTAAAAGTAATCTGCACTAAAACTTCTTTAGTATTTGCTGTAGTGGGGGAAAACTAAATTTTATTACCGTTAAACACTTAAGAATACTTTCTCAAAAAAAGTTACCCATTTTTGTTTTTATTTTACAAGATACTAATGAGTTGGACTGCAGTATCTGCAAAAATTGGAATATAAAAAAATTAAGGAATAACATTTAAAAATACAAATCTTAACAACAGAAATAAAACAAATAACCTGAAAATTATCTCCAAATTGTGCTAAATTAAATTTAAATTCTAAAATATACTATGTCTTTAAAAACATACTTAGAGCCAGTTTCTTTAACTTTACGACAATGCCGCAAAGATGATGATATTCATTATAAAATGACACAAGTGTTCCATTAGGAGCAATCTTTTCAGTTTGCAACATAGCACACTTGAAATTATTTTATAAAAATTTAAACTGTTAAGGAAAAAGCAGTATTTACCCTACCCTGATCACACAGAATACACTTATTTACTAAGTTTAAAAATAACAAAAAATTGGCTTCGGCATTTAAATTTCTGTCCGAAAACGTGTCCTAAGACATTTCTAACATTTTACTGTTAAATTCTAATCAATATTTAATTTTGGTAACACATTCTATTGAAAGTTATTAAAAATTGAAAATCATTAAATTTTTACCTAAAATTGTTTCATAATAATAAATTTTAAAGCACTTTTAATGATGCTTCAATATAGATACATCCTGAAGTATCAAATCACTAAAGTTAGAAATAACAGAACAACCTTACTTTAAAAATGGGAGGAAAGAATAGAGAAGCTAGCAAAAAGAGGGGAAATGCCCTGACTAGAACAAGTCTGCCAATGGTAAAGAAATGTAATATAAAGATCCTCCTGCCACCACACATCCTATTTGCTTTATACTGAGTGTCATCTGAACCTTATCCACCCTCCATTCTTACGCCAATTCATACTTATTATTAAAACATTCTGATCAAACTGTAGCTCAGGGATTATCCAAAGGTCAGTAACAGTTCTGAATGTCCGTTTATCTTTCTTCATTGCCAAAGTTTAGATTTTTCCCAAAAACTTTCACAATGAAACATGTCTTCTACAGAGAATTTTTAAGATGGAAACGGCAAATTTATCTTTTTTATTAAAATAAAAACAAAATACTGATCAAGAACAGTTTTCACTGTAATGAAACAGAAAATAGGTATCAAATCTATACTGTCATACATCAAATAAAATGTTTATTAAACAACCAGAATTTATACTGCTAAATGAGTATTTCACTCTTCTGGAGAAGAATGAAGCTTTCGGAGTTGAGTTCTTGTCAATTTTCAGCATCTCACTGTCAAAGGTTTTGCTTCTTTATGCCTCCTTCTTTCTTTCCTGTCTCTGAAGAAAAAGGTGATCATTTCCAAGATCACTATCACAAACTCTTTAGATTGTCTAACCCTACTCCTCCAGAAACTTGCTTCATTAATCAGTACTCGCCTGTGTAAAAGGTGCTTTTTGTCTCTCTGTGAATATTCATTCGCAAGTATATGACATTGATTCTTTAATGCAAAACAGTATGAGTGAAGCTTTCCGAGAGTTACCTCGATTTCAATTACGCAGATCTTAAAAATAAAAAAATTCAGTTTTCTTTTTTAGTTCACTTTTCAATAAAGTTCTGGCCACTGAATAAAAATAGAGGAAGCAAAATGTAATGTGCAATGGCAATGGCTACATGACAATGACTTCAAGTCTTTATTTTCAGTGCTTAAAGACTTCTTAATTATACTAAATGGTATCCAAAAATTATACTGTATAGTTCTAAGAAATGAATTTTTAAAGACACTCCTTGGAAGAGCATCTGCCATTGCTTTCAACAACCAGTCAACTCCAAAATTTAGAAATTACTATCCCACATAGAGACAGAATACGTTACAACCTTTGCTCTCATACTTACTTATCCTTTAAAAATTTAACCAATCTGTTTCCTAAATACTAACTTTAAAAGGTTAATATTGTGGGGGTTTATTTATTATTAATCACAGGCTGGAAGTAAAGAGTAATATTTGTCCTAAATACTATAATCTTAGTCAGAATTCTGTGACTTTTGTTTCCTAGTTAAAATAATTTCTTCCTCGGTTACTTTCTTGATTATTCTCAATTTGTACAAAATGGCACTAAAAGATATCACTTATATATTAATTATAACTGTCATTTTAATCTACAGCAATGACAAAGCCACAGTATAGAAGACTACTTTCCTTAAACCCAGAAGGGTCCAGACCACAATTCCTCATGTCAATTTCTACATGATATACACATAGTTCTGGCTTAAAGGTACAGGACACAATTTAAAGACCACAGTAATGATTTTTACTTGGCAAGAACACAGGGATAATTTCAAGTAAATCAAAGAATAAAACCTACGGTGCTTTTAACCCAATTCACTGCTACTACTTGTTACTCTGAGATGCAATCTCTTTCCATGCCTACTTTTTCTTTTCTTTTCTAGGATCTTCCTTATCTAATTCATGTATGTAATTTAGTAACTATGAAACACTCCTCCTTCTCTCAGGTCTTTCCTCTCTTTAGTAAAATATTGTGACTTTTAGGTTTCTGACATCTCATTTCTCACTCAATTCACTCTCCTTCCCTCAGGCTGTATCAGATCTACTCTCTACAACCCACAATGTTGGTTCTCAAACTTCCAAGGGGTTACAGGTCACTTGGGGATTAGGGATACCTCTTAAATTGCAGGTTCCCAAGGCCTCAGACTAGAATAAAATCTGTAACTCCTTCTAAATTGACTCTTCTAAAGTGGCTCCCTAAGTACCACTTACCACTATTACTAAAAAGAATCATCATCTCTATGCTCCAGCAACTTCTGTTCCATACCTGTGTTCTGAAACACTCTTAATAATTTTTTTTTGTTGTCTGCTTTCCCATTAGGACTGTGAACTTCCAGGAGGCTTCTTCATTTTAGGATTTCCAGTGGTTTGTACAAGAAGTTAGCTATTAGCAAGCTATCAATTAATGCCAGAAGTCACACACGTACTGTCCAGATTAAAGGGCAACAAACAAGTGACTGAATAAAAACAAGACGTAATTACTCATTATTTACTCCACTCTTTGACAGTTTAAATTAGGATGATTTATACTTAGCTTTTCTTGTCTCCCAAATCATAAACACGTTTGTAAACTTTGGTGGACTAGGATATCATCAAGGATAAGAATATGGGCCTTATTCAGTTAAGATATTAGTGAAGTAAAACCTAGACTTGTCACTTAGGTAAGTTTGTAATTGTTTCTATTCTAAAAGAGTCATACTTAACAAATAGTTTCCAGGTGAGGACTGAAAGAATAAAAACAAATAAAGCACCCAGTATCAGGCTTTTGGTGATTATCAGAACATGGTAGGGCTTATTTTTAATAAGCCATGATTTTAAAAGTAAACAATGAAAACGTGAGTGGGATGAAGAATATTCAGAAAAACAGTGAGTGACTTTTAAACAAAAGACAATGTGTAGATTACTTTTATAAATACTACTCAGCTCTATAAATTAATCAAAACACACTGGTTTACAAATTATAAAAATTTAAGTTTCTAATTTAAGTAAAATTGTAAACTACAGACTAAAACAGACCTTTTTGCTTTAAAGTGAGTCCCCAACTGACTATAGTTGGTAGTGTTCAGGAGTCCAGTGAAAAAGAAAATCTTGTAAAATTAATGTGTTTCTGTTTCAAAATACAGACAGGTAAAGAAGAAATATTTTAAATGATAAAGTCATCACCAGAGATAATCACTACCTTGTCTTCCTCTCTACAATGTGCAACAAATACATGTATATTTTTCAAAACTTATGACATATGAAAACACTGACTCTGAGTCAATCTTTGACCTATAAAAATGGCAATTATCATAGTGTTCAACCTAATACCATATGCGCTATGTGTGTGTGTGTGTGTGTGTGTGTAAAAACAAGTACAATTTTATATTCTTCTTTTGAAACTTTGTATTAAGTCATGAACACTTTCCCACATCTTCAGAGTTACTCCAAATATGGAACTTTATGGCTAGATAGTGGCCCAGACAAACTAATACAAAACACTCTTTTAACTATTTTCCTAAAGTTTGAAAATGAATTATTTCTAGATTTTAACCATTACAAATGATGCAGGTATAAACATCTTTGTACCTAAATCATTCTGTAAATCTGATTTATTTCTTTAAGATAAATTCCTAGATGCAGGCTTACCAAGTCAAAGTATCCGAACATACTTAAACATGTCACTAAAATGCCTACCACAAAGGAACTGAATTTATCAATTTACATTTCACCATTAATACAGGACATTGTCCATTCCACCTCAAAACTATTTTTAACAGTCTGAGAGACAATTTCACAAATCATCTAAGGTTTTAAAACTAATTTTTAGAGAAAGGAAATCTCATAGGTAACATACACAGAAAAGGTAAAATAGAAGCACATATACAACATTAGTATTTCTCAAAATTTGGCATGCATAAGAATCATCTGAGAGACTCACTTAAAAATCAAAGTCCTTAGATTCGATCACAGAGATTTCTGTGAAAGGGTTCTGATGTAGATTTATGCTTTTTAACTACCACCCTGAATGACACACATGCAAGTGGTCTCTGAACTACACTTAGAGAAACATTACTGTAAAGAGGTCTTTTAATATTTGATCCAGGATTCTTAAGAAAAACCAGTTACCTGGGTTTTTGTTTTTTTAATGGTTTCTAATTAGTCTTTTCCAGAAGTAGTTAACATTATGAGTGTTAACTTTCCTCCTGCTCAACTCACTGCAAAAAAGTTTTTAAAAAATTAAGTTAAAAATATTAATGATTAATTTGTTGGTATTCCAGAATTTAACACTTGGGTAGATATATATGAAATCTAGATATATCCTTGAACAAATGTCAAACGATTTCTCATGTTTGGTTATCAGCAAAGAATTGTTTTGTTTTCGTTTTTGTTTTTGCTTTGGGGGGGAAGGGTAGGTTATAAACATGGTGCCCATTGAATAACAATAATCACTGTTTAAATTATAGTACAGTTTTTCATAGTTGACATTTTAAGTATCCGCTTCAGATTAAAAAACAGAATGATAATGGTAATATTTGAATATTTCAAGGAACACCAAAGTCTGAAATATTAAGTATTTAAATACACCACAAAGAAAAGATCTCGTCACATGATGGTTTATCATATATAATGGCAATTTTATGCTCAATTTCTTCTATAGCCAATTATTAATGCTATTTAATTAATGTGTTTTGAGATGTGGTTTGGAGAAACAGCGTCTCCATCATGGCAAAAAACTGCAAACATGATTAAGGAGCAAAAATTAAGGAAGAACAGAGAAATTGGTATTTTTTTACATGCCAGAATCTGTACAAAAACACTTCACATACTAGACAGCTAGAAAGGCAGAGGAGTTGATGAGAAAAGGGAAAAGGAGAGACAGTTTTCCTAATACAAAGACCTAAGCAAAACTTTAAAGTAGACAAAATCTCACTGTTCTTTCTGTAATACTAGTTTCATTCTTTAATTATTAGCCCTATACTTCTATATGATGAAATTGATTATTTGGTTAATAAGCATAGAAGATGAAAACAAATATTATTAAAATATAACCAGGGAAAATTCATAATTTTAGGTAGGTTTAAACTATATCCTTAATCATTATACAAAGTAGCTCCTACATGTTTTCATCAATATTTCTTAGACTTGATTAACTCAGATTTCCTTTATGTTGTTATATCTATGGAATGACTAAGAAAGCAAAAAATCAAAAAACAAAAAAGGATTCAAGACAACTCTAACAGAAATCACTAGTAAAAGAACTTACCATAATTTCATCATTATAATTAAAGCAAGAGTTTGAAACTAATGAAATTTACAGATAGTAAGAAAATCCTGTTTCATTTATATAATGTAGGACAGTTAACATGAATTCTAGAGATAGGGTCTTGTGATCAATACCAGAGTATGTTGATACATTCGTTGATACTGAGCTAGGAGTAGGGAGCAGAGAAATTATACCTCATTATGTTCAAAGCTAGTAATGCAAAAGAACTTTTTATGAATTGATGGGTAAAATAATATAAAATCTCTAAAATTTCATGGGGGTACTCAAATTTTAACTATACAATTACTTAAAACTTAAAACGAAGAAAACAAAAGTCACTATTCTAATTTTAAAAACAAGTGCTGCTGCTTTAAGCGGCCGGCAGTCTAACATCAACTTCAGGTTGCAATCATAACATCCATTAGAGCGCTCCACAGCTCAGAGCAAGCAAGCAAGTGGTTGTCAGTGCAGCTAGTAAATCACCTGATCCTATTACAAAATCAATTACTGCAGTGCATTTCCATTGCTACACAATCTGATGATGACAAAATGATATTGGATAGCTACTGCAAGGTCAAGAAAACTGCTAAGAACATCCTTAATTGGTCTTTTATTTTTAATCATTAGGTCCTAGTTAAAATGCATCCATTTTAATTGTATATTTTTATTTGAAATAAGTCTATGTAGTTACCTTTGGTTGCCTGGGACATTCGACGGATAATCTCTGCAACTGGTCTGATGTATGGCTACAAGAGAACAGATCGGAGCAGCAGGTCGAACGGCTCAACCTCTTCATTAAAGAAGAAATAATGCTGCAGCCACAGCCACACATTGACTTGCTCATTGGAGGAGAATTTAACTTAAAAAATCCGAACTGGTAATGTCCCATAAATACTCAGAATTGGCTAACTGCCTCATTCTGCAGCTCCCTGGCTGAAAGAAACACTGTTAAAAAAGAATAAAACAACAGCTTCTCTACAGAAGATACCAGCCTCAAACTCATTTTCAAGAAAAATTCAACATTAAAAACAGAAGTCTGCAGGCTGCTCTTTAGAAAGAAGGTAAGGTGCTTTAATATTTCAAACTGTTTTAAATTAAAGCCCAAGTAATTAACAAAGGATCAAACTCAAGATAATATACCCCAAAATTATACTAACCACTCTTTTCTGTCCTCCATCAGTTTAGATCTGTTTGTCTACTCCTTCAGTCAGCCTATCCAACCTGTTCCCTCTGCAAATGCACACTATTCAACAACCAACAGGAATGAGCCCCACCCCTTTGTCCCCACACAGACTGTTCAAGAACCGCTCAATATCTGGGAAAGAACCTCTGCTGCAATGCTTTGAGAAACAACAGGGAGCAAATTGCTGGATGGATTCTTTAACTTACCAATCAGAACTGCTGACCTTTTATGACTCTACGATTCAAGAAGCCTGCCAAACACAGTAAGAATAATCAACTGATTTTCCTTCTGTTATAATTTACAGAACTGTTTTCAATCTTATTATTCAATCTAAAATAAAGAAACATAGGCATAAGCATTTTTTTAACAAACAAAATGTAGATAGTAGCTAATAAAGATCTTTGGATATTGCCGAGAAGGGCAGGGTGGTGACTGATATGAAAATTTAAAAAAAAAATCCCCTCTGGATATTGTACTTAAACTTGAGAAAGACAGCAATAGCATTCTATAGCAGAAATAGTGATGCAGAAAATAACAGCATGAATAAGCAATTTACTCCAAGGGGACCCCTGCTATCATAAAAGTTACAAGAGTCTTAAAGAGATGACTTGTGAGAATAGACAGACATGATAGGTATAATTATTGTATAGGTACATGACAACTGGAAATTTTAATTTCCGTTAAAAAATAAAACCTGGTTGTTCTGGTAATGAATCTTTTCCCACTTAGTTATTTGCATCTTACTAAAATGATTTAAAAAAAACATAAACCACCCTGAAATTATAAGCAGCAGTAACAAGTAGGTTAAACGTAACTCCAATATCTTAAGCATCCTCTTTTTGCCAAGAATACCTGCAGATACTCATCTACACCATGTGAATATAATCAGTGTAATTCCCAGGGCAAGAGAGGGTGACATCAATACAAATACTTTATAATCTTCCCAAATAACCACCCTTCAAATAATTTTAACGTAACACAGTACAAGTTATCAGTCTCTGTTACAGCACCCTTTTTGAGGAAGACAGCCTAAAAACTAAATTTAATAAGCACTTTGAATTAAGATGTATATTTTTAGAACTTCCTGTTTTCTGTGGTACAGAAATGTTCTTAATTTGTGTATGCTTCATGCTCAGTGTCTTCCTTGGTGTAAAGCTAAAAAGAGCCAGTATTGCCTCTTCCTTCACCTTGCACTACCCTTTTGATATTCATGTTATACTTAAATCAATTTCCAGATTATCTAAAAATAGGCATGCACTTCACACTGAAAATTTTTTAAAAACCTTTTTGTAGATGAAGGCTATGAAAACAAACAAGCAAAATAATGCAGTAACCTTTTACTCGCCTGCCAGAGGTACTGTCTTGCTGCACAGAATTTGAAATCCTCATCTGCAGATGCAATTGAGCTGGTATTGCCAAGAACTCTGCTTTTCCTGTGCTGCTGGTACAGTTATTCATCGAAAGAGCACATCAGGTAGAAAATGTGAAGTACTATCAGTTTAAGTTTCTTATATGATTTAACAAAAGAATTAAAATCTAGCTATAGCTCTGTTCTGCCATGTTTTCAGATGCATGTCAGACACGTTGGGGGAAAAGGTCCTATTACTGCTGATGCGCTCCTATAAAATGTGCGAGATGGGAAAGCTTAAGAGAGGTAATGAAAAAATTAATACATCATCCTAACATAAGAACAATGCACTGAGCATTAAAACCCCATACAATTTCCATTGTCAACAAATGTATTACATGCCCATCAAGCTTTGAGATTTTTATTACCTTTATAATTAACAAAGCCCATAAATAAATCATGTCCAATATTACAAACATCAATAAAAATCCCCACCAAACGCATATTGCTATTAATGCAAGTAAGTTATTTTCTAGCTATTCATCAGCAATTTTGTTTCTAAGCAAAACCATGAAATAAAAGATCCAAAATTATAAAATACTTATGAAGTAACTGGATGAGCAATAGTTCATCCCTCAAACCCCTCACCAACTACCCTCTGTCTCTTCTATTGGTTATAAATAAAATAGAATGTAAGCAATAAGGGCTATTTTTCATTATTTATTATTTTTCCTCCCATGTCAGCTAATTTAATGTGTTATTGATCTTTAGGTTGCATAGAGATGGAGGTGGAAGGCAAACCAATATAGATAAAGGTTTAAAAACTATCAAAAAAAGAAACTGTTGTTTAGAAAAAAGCAGGAAATATTTATTATCTAGCTATAGTTACATTTAAAAAGAGGAAACCACCTTAGTATTTGCTCACTAATGACAATTAATAATCATTATTTTTTAATAAATGAATGCATTTCAAAGCTGTGCTTTCCTCAAATGCCACTCGCTCTGAATATCACAAACTTGTTTTAAAAATTTTAACAATATATTTCAATTGAATTTCTACTTAAAAATAAGGTGACTGTTCTAATACATGGTAGTCTAAAAGATGTGAAATCTACAAACACAACCATGTAACAAAGTCCAAATTTACATATGTGAGTGAGAACAAGCTAACTTCAAATACCCTAAAGTATAAACTAAAAAATTTATCCAGCTGGCATTATTGTAATGTTTAAAACTATTTTTTTCATTCAAAACATATTCCCACATATAGTATCTCAATGAAAACTAATTCTAACTCTCAAAATATGAACTCTGGGGTACTTGTCACCCTTAGATAGTCTGAGATAAAAATCATTTTCATAATATTGGTATTTTCACTCCTAATCTCTCATCAGTATACAGTGAAATTTCTCTCAAACTTTATGGCATGTAATATAATAAGAGACAATGCAGAAGCAGATGTGATAATCCATCTGTATTCATTAAACCAGACTTTAAGTTTACCTGCACAAATGTAAGACAATGTCATCTTTTCTATTTTTGTTCCAGGAATATATGCTTATCTTCCCCTCAAAATATGTTAATTGTTGTACATGTAATTAGCAGTTATTTATAAATCTATTCAATAAATGCGTATTTTTTAACTTTTCAGTTTTACTTTCTGGTAGGGTAGATATTGAGAGATGTTACCCACATAAAATCAAAGCTCTTTGCACTCATCTTCAATATTTTTTAAGAAAAAAAAATAATAATAACTTTTAGAATAATATTAACTTTTAAGAGTGTAAAAGAGTCCTCAGAGCAAAAAGAGAAGAGACAGACAGACAGAGACACTCACTAGGAATTTTTGCTCACATTTTTTCTAAAATCAGGGTTTACAGTTTGGGTTCTAAAAATAAGTAATTTTAAAAGCAGTGATTCTAAAAACATTCACTTTAAGAGTATCAAATATGAAAAGTCTGTAAATACTTATAAGTCATTTTACTATTCAACTTCCAGTCACCTTAATTATTGAATCTAATCATTGACTATCTCAAAGCACTGTTATCAAACAACATCTTGTGGGTTTTTTTGATCTACTATACGTTTTATTTTTTAATTAATTTATTTTCTTACATCTTGTTTTTTAGTAGTAAATAACTCATCATCATGATATCCATGCAGCAGGATATTAAAATCTAGCTTGTAAACACATATACAGCAAAAAAAAGACAAAAACACTGTCAGAAAAAGAAAAGTTTCTAGAATTCATCTTGCCTATATAAATCAGTAGTTTTAAATAATACTTTTTCCTGAGAATATAAAATTGAGGAAAACTTAGAGAATTCTAATTCAAGACAATTAGAAAAATTACAGTATAACAACTATAACAATTCCTACTGCTGAGAATAGTTGAGTGTTTGCTATATTAAATCTTCACAGTCAAACAGGCTCCTCACCTAAGTTTTTATGTACTATCTCATATTTTTCATTATAAGCACCAAAGAGTTAATTTTCAAGGAAGTTCTCCTTGGTTCTGCCACTGGTCAAGCCTCATGTTCTAGGATATCCAAGTGCTCTGGCTCCTATTCAGTAAGTCAGATAACGATGTGCTAGGCAGAGGTAGGTAAGGAAGATGTAGTAATGCACAAATAAAAAATCTACCTTGCCTTCACTGAACTGACATCATGGGGGGAGAAGACATACAACAAATAAATCAAGTATTTACTTAATAGATGGTGCTAACTGCTAAGGAGAAAAAAGCAGGTGGTTGATGAAATGGCCAGAAAAAGCCTCCTTTTCTTATTAGAAGTGTAAACTATGTTTTTAAAGATTTAACCACATATTTTAAACACTGGGAGAGAAGAGCAGGAGAGGAGAAAATGTGGATAGTGGACAAAAATTTGAATTCTTATAATGAAAATGTTTAATTATATATAATATATACTTCTCATCACCCATATTCAATAATTTCTGAAGATGTTACCAAAATTGCTGTATTTGCTTTTATTCTTTTTTTGAAAGTTTGTAGAAAATCCTAGTAATCATGTCATTCCCTCCCCTACCAGATACATCATGTATCTTTAAACATTTTATCATTACCTTACATAATCACAAAATAATTATATCACTCATTGAATGACCAGTTTTCAAAGATTTAACTATTATCTGAAAATAGTCATATTTTCAAGATTGTCTCAAAAGTCTAATCTAGGTAACCTGATGTAAACAGAACCCCAGAAGAACCACTCTTTGCATATATGGTTATGATCTTTTCACATCTCTTTTCCTTAGGAGCAAATCCCCAGAACCCTTCTTTTTGAATTCATTGACTTGTAGAAACCATGTCAGCTGTGCTATATTTCAAAGTATATTTCCTACAATTAACTTTTGATATGACTATTCTAAATTCCAAACTCAACAAAAATACAAGAGATACAATAGTAGAATGAAATAGGAATAAGTCTACTGATTATTTTTGCACAATTGTTGAAATTAATTTGAAAAATTTAACTTGGTGCAATAGCTCTGAAAAGACAGAAGAGGGAACTATAGTATTTAGGGATTCCAAACTGACATAGTTCTAAATTTTGTTTAAGTTTAAATACTGATTTTCAACTTGGCAATGGTTGAAAACAAATTAATTTTAACTGTTTCATATTCCTCTTTCCAAAACAAACTAATAACAACAACAACAACAAAAAAAAAACCCTACAATACAGAAAAACAGTATCAAACACTAGGGTAATGTCTGAAAGCACAGATATATATATAGTATCAAAGCACAGATATTTTTAAGTTATATCAAAATAATAATAAATATTATCCTACCAATTTACTTCCATTTTCAAAATAATGAAAGGTAAGCATATTTAAAGAAAAACAACAAGGTGCTGTTAAAAACAACCATTTTGGTTCAAAATAATATGTTCAAATATGCCTTTCAAAAGTGTTTTTAAAGCCATCAGGAAAATAAAGAAATTAACAGTTTTGTAGCAAATTATTTTTACCTAGCCATTTATCCAGAGATAAGCTGCAAAAAGACTAGTGATGACATCAAGAATATAAACATAGCCTACTAAGATATTTGCTTAAAAATACAATGATATTTCATTAAAATATAAATGCAATTTATGTAAATACATAAATCTGGCACTTTATTAAAACAAAAGTCTTTATGAAGTAAATGATATCAACAGAAGAGCAAATTTATACATAATGACTGCTGCTACGGGAAGGACAGACGGAACAGAGTTCACCACATAACCAGGACAAAACTCAGGCAAGCTTCCAGTCACTGTCCAACAAGGATCCCCTTTACCCTAGTTGCCAATAATACCCTTCTTTTCCTTTGGCGCCCTCACCATTAGCACATTGATAGATCCATCAAAATTATCCGTTTGTGACAATGCAGGTTTTTCTCTGAGAAGCTCACTACTTCTTTACTGGGCTTCATGGTCTCTAGCTTCTTCAACATTCATCTATCTACCAACAGCCTGTCTGTTCACGGTAAATTTTGTATTCTATAAGATGATGTTTTCTCTACCTTGCTGCTAACTTCATCTTGAGGCCTCCATGCAGATTTTAACATGTATATTCTACCAACAGTACATTTGAGGTAATCCAGGCTTTTTCTATTATGTTCTTCAAAATTCTACACATTACCCAATTTCAAAGTTACTTGCACATTTTTAGGTATTTGCTATAGCAGCACCACACTTCTAAATAACAAGTAACTGAAAACCTGGCAGCATGAAACAGTAACTTCCTATTTTACAATTACCTTCTTGGGGTCAGAAGTCCAAGATTAGTTTCACTAGGCTAAAAATCAAATCATTAGCAGACCAGTGTTCTTTCTAGAGGTTCTAGCAGAGGTCCTGTTTCCATGCCTTTTTTAGGAAAGCTACCGGAATTCCTTAGCTCATGCACCATGATCCACCTTCAAAGTACATCACTCTAATCTCTTCTGATCTAACCTCATCTCCCTCTTGTAAGGAAGGAATCTATGACAACACTGTGTCCACCTGGATAATTCAGGATCATCACCCCATCTCAAGATCCTTAACTCAATCACAGATGCAAAATCCTTCAGTCACATAAAATATCATTTTCACAGGCTGTAGGAATTAGGACACAGAAACCTTTTGGGGGCTTGAAACACTGCTCAAATTACCACAGTACAAACAAAAAGCATGAAACATGAAACAAATGGATTCAGAGAAGTCAAAAATGTTCCAAAATAAGGTGTGGAGATATACTATAAATATATATTAATATATAAAGCTGTACTGTCCTTACACGGAGTTAAAAAAAGTACTAGCCACCCATGTGCAATAGTAATACTAAATAGAAAATGCTTACTTTATATTACACTGGTCAACAAATTTTTACAAAAGTCATGTTACTGAAATAAAATTAGTCATTTTGTATCAATTTGTATGTGCTCAACACGAATATGACAGTCAAATTCTAATTTTGGCTCTAGGGTTTTTTTTTGCAATCTGCAATAAATGGATGTTTACATCACGAAATGCATGCCAACAGTAATAGACCTACAGTCAATACCTGTAAAAAATCAAGTCATAGACTACTTCTTAGATTTCTTTGTTTGCCTCTTGCACAGCTGTTCAGGAGCATCTCTGGGGAGTGTCCAGCAGTAGTCAGCCAGCATTGTAGTGGACCATTTTCCCTGACATCTTTGTTCCATTGGTGCGAAATCTTGATGAAAATGTTTGCCATGTTCACTAACCATACCATAGTTTTCAGGGAAGAAATCCAGAAGGAATGAAGGAAGTGGATCTTTAGAGACATCTTGCAGCCAAGTTTCTGATACTGCATCAGCATGTCTTCTACTAGTTCCTTGTAGTTTTCTGCCCTAACATTCCCAAGAAAGTTTGCAGACACTAGGCGAAAAGCATTCCATGCTTGTTTCACATCACCCTGAAGCAAGTTGTTGAACCAGTCATCTCTGAAGAGCTCTTGAATATGAAGACCCAGAAAAACTCCCTCTTTAATCTTTGCTTCGCCGAGTCAAGGAAATTTTTCAGGCAGGTATCGGAAAGCTGGAGAGGTCCAGTACATGGATTTCACGAAATTCTTCATCAAACCTAGTTTGATGTGAAGGGGCAGTAGCAGGATTTTGTGAGCCTCGACCAGAGCTGGGTGGTGAATATTCTTCTCTCCAACTGCTACATTTTGTCTGCCAGTCCATCCCTTCCACAAGTAGTGCAATTCACTTGCTCGGCTATCCCAATCATACAAGAAACACATGTATTTTGTATATCCCTGCTGCAGTCCCATTAAAAGAGCAACTAGCTTCAAATCAACACAGATGTGCCAACTGTACTTGTTAAACTCAATGGAATTCAGTAGCTGCTTTAAGTTTTGGTATGTCTCTTTCATGTGGACAGCATGCGCTACTGGAATAGATGGAAGACAGTTTCCATTGTGCAAAAGCACAGCCTTAAGACTCGCTTTCGAAGAATCTAGAAGTAGTCTCCATTCTTGTGAGTCATGAGTGATTTCTAAGGCATTCATGAGGCCCTCAATATCGGAACAGGATACCAGAGTACTTTCCTTTCTGAAGAAAGGCTCCAACTGCTGGTGGCGCTTTCGATAGAAAGTCATTGTGATATCTTCTTCTAGAAGATTCCATTGTTGGAGTCTTGATCCTAGCAATTCTGTCTTGTTCTTGGATAAGTCCAAAACATGAACCAAGTCATTTAGTTCTTCCTATGTGGGGTTGATGATGCACCACAGTGAAAATCTGGATCACAGCATGCTGATGGAACAGGAGAAGAACAGGTTGGCTCACCCTTGTCCTCATGAGATGAATCAAGAGAACATTCTGCTGGAGGTTCTGGAATAGGAAGTCCCTCACCATGTGGAACTGGTCTCAATGCAGACGGAATGCTTGGGTAGACTATTCTCGACTTCTTTTGCTTCGTTATTCCGCCAGAAAGAGGAGGAACCTAGCAGAAGTAACAGTCTTTCATGTGGTTGCTTGGCTCTCTCCACACCATGGGGACTGCAAATAGCATTGATGGTCTTTTGCCATTGAACCACTGTGAAAGCTGTGTTGTACACGTAACACAGCATGTATGCGGGGCCCAAGGCTTGTCTTCGTCACCAACCTTGCATCCAAAGTAAAGATGATAAGCCTTCTTCAATTGAGAAGTGATACTTTTCTTCTGGTTGGCAAATGTCACTTCTCCACAAATAGAGCAGAAATTGTCCACACTATTAACGCACTTTCGAGGCATTATTGTTCTGTATTGCGCCTAAATAGATAAAATAATAGCAGTTCTTTGGAACAGTAGCTTAAACTGTCTCGCACAAAGTCTTAAATATTTTCAATGCTCAACCTTTCTGACAGGGCTTTATCTAGTGCACTGCTGACGTCAGCTTGCTTCAGCAGCCGCCTGGCAGCAGTATTGAATTGAATCAGAAAATGATGCCATCAACTCTGGATGATGTATTCATGGTATTATGCAATGAGATGCAATATTACATCATTCTAGGCTGATTTAGGATGTTGTTGCAGTCCTACTGGATAAATTGACACAGTGAAACATAAAATGAATTATATGAAATACCTTCAAAACGAGAGCTAATAAAAAAATTTCAGGGCTATATTCATGTTCAGCACACCAGAGTAGGGCCTTTTTAAGTCATTAACAATCTCAATGTTGACGAGTGTTATTAACAGAATAAAATATAGATTCTCAACCACTCTCCCCCACTAGAAGCCTTTCCAAAAGAAATCTTACATGAAACTCCAACATCTTAAAGGTATGACCAACACTACAATGTAAAGTTAATTTATTTTTGCTTATATAAAGAGAGTAAAACAATGTTTATCTAATAAATATAAAATGTACAACCTTGAATTTTCATTAATCTCATAGCAACGTATTTCTATATTGTTTTGGTTAGATTTTATCAAGAAAATCCTGCTACATGAAGATAACTAGCTGAGTAAGAAATTTCTGAAAGATATATGGAGACATTTCGAATCAAAGTTAAATCACTAACACTCTCCAACAACTGTTAACTTATTATAATTATATAAAACTAAAAATATCCGAAAGTTAAAACGAGTACTGAACTATCTGTGATACAATATGCTCTAGATGACACATATCTACTGATTCATTAACTACTCAAATGACTATTCACATACTGACACAGCACAAAACAATACAGAAGTTCTGTCTAAGTCCACATTTAGTGAAGCCCAAGCCTCTGTCCCTCTCCCTACACAGGAGAGTCAGCATCACTCTTACAACTTTACATAGAAAATTTACCCAGTGGGAACACTTTCTACGAAAACACTGATGAGTTACAAACCTTTTTTAAAATGACACTGCGGAGAAAAAGGTAAAGTAATTCCCAACATCAGGGAACTGTCCCAGGACTATTACTCAAGGCTTGGAATTGTTCTTTGAACAAAAACAATTTCACAGAATATCAACATCAGAAGAGACCACCCTCACTAAGCTGGATCAAAACTAAAAGACTACTCAGAGTAATACAAAGACAAAACATGAACACTGTGGAAAACAATCTGACAGTTTGTCAAAAAGCTAAACATAGGTTTACCCTATAACCCAGCAATTCCACTCTTAGATATACTCCAGGAGAATTGAAAAGAAGATTCACGTACTTGTACACCACAGGTCGCTGCAGCACCATTTACATAGCCAAAAGGAGAAATAACCCACTGTGTATCTATAGATGAATACATAAACAAAATGTGGACTACTACAATGCAACACTATTCAGTCATTAAAGGAATGAAATTTTGGTGCATGCTGCAACAAGATGTTTGAAAACATTATGTTTTCAAGTGAAGTTATGCAGACAAAAGGATAAACATTGAATGATTCCACTTATATGAAATATCTGGAATAGGCAAATTCATACAAACATAAAATAGGTTAGATGTTACCAGGGCCTAGAGGAGGAGAAAATGACTTCAGTAACAAGTTAGGATTAACTAATGGGTAATCCTTTTTACCCCTGTATGAAAAAGGGGTTTCTACTAATACTAAAATCCCCATTTCAAACATAAATACAAAATTAAACATACTCAATGATGATGTTAATAAGCATACAGAATAAAAAAAGGAAGAGGGAAGAAACAGCAAACAAAAGCCACTTTGCCTTCATTTTGCCATAAATAGGTCATCAAAATTCTATTAACGACAACATTTGACATATACCACAGGTAAAGGTAATTTTCTCAAATCTTTTCCCAATTTTTATCACAACTGAAAATCTGACATCATGAATGACATTTATCAGTTATTTCCTTTTCTGTTACAAAATGTCCCTGGATGTTATAATCAAATATTAAAGACATCAAAGACATTTGAAGAACAATACTCACCCAAAGGGCAGTTAAATGATTATTAATCAATAGACACTATGATTTAAAATCAACTAACAAGAAGAGTATCAATAATCTGAGCCCTGTAAAATTTCATTAAAATTGACTTGTTTATTTGAAGTTAATGCAGAACACTTTTATATAATATGAAAGACAAACAAAAATAAATTCCCCAAATAAAAGCATATAATTACACCACATTATGACCCCTTGCTCTTATGCAGAAAGTCAAAGCTGAGAGTAGTGACATTCCATTATTACATGCCATTTCTCTAAAAAATTGAAGCAAACATTATAGGCCAATCTATCCTGAACCAAGCTTTCAAATAATAGAATAACCCATGTAATGATCAAAAATACAGAACTCAAGAGGCCCCATGAAAATTAAAAAGACACATAATAAAAGAGGAAAAAAATACTTATTCCATGTGTAAACTACAAAAGCATTAAAATACTACTGTCTATAAATAAACTGCACATGATTAAAATCAACATGATTCTCAAAATTAGTTTCCACCAGAAAGATAACCAAAAAGAATTCTGATAATTCTTAGCTTAAAAAGCAATGGTTTATAAAGGTATAAAACTGTAGCAGAAGAAACTGTAATACGTATGGCCCCTCCCTTCACCAATCCAAAAAACAAAACGGGTATTCACAAGACTAATATCAATAAACATATCACACACAGCTAACATTTTCATGGTAACACATGGGATCAAAACATAACGTTTTGCTTAAAACAATTAGTTAAGGAACTGAAGCACAAATACAAGGATAATTGCTTCCTTTGGGCTTTGGCTGTCAAACACAGGAAATGTCAATGCTATATAGTCCCTGTGATAATTAAAAGCTTGTCACAGACCTAAACTATCAATGAATATTTAGTTTTAAATGAACTTGCAATAACTCCAAGAGTAGAAGCAACAAAAGAAGAATTGATAAACTGATTTCATCAAAATTTAAGACTCCGTGCTTCAAAAGGACACAAGAAAAAGTGACACAACAATCTACAAAATGGGGGGAAAGTATTTGCAAATCATGTACCTCATAAAAGACTAGTCTGCAGAATACAGAAAGGATGCTTATAGTTAAAGAACAAAAGACAACCCAATTTAAAAATGAGCAAAGGACATAAACAGACATTTTTCTCTAAGGAAGATACAGAAATGACAAATAAGTATATGAAATAATGCTCATCATCATTTATTATGGAAATGAACACCAAAATCACTATGAACTACTATATAATATCTACTAGAAATGCTAATTTCAAACAAGTGTAGGTGCGGATAGACAGAAGTCAGAACCCTCATACATTACTGGTAGACTGTAAAATAGTATGGCCATTTTGACAGTTCCCCAGAGTTAAACACAGAATTACTATATTACCCAGCATTCCCATCCCTATAATTATATACCCAAAATAAATGAAACTTATGTGCACACAAAACCTTAACAATGACAATATTCACTGAAGAATCATTCCTAATAACTAAAAAATAGATATAATCCATCAACTGATAAATGCAAAAATCTAATATGGTACACAATGAAAATTTTTCAGTCATAAATATTATGTACTACAACATGGGTGAACCTTGAATAATGCTAAGTGAAAGCAGCTAGACACATAAGAACAAATATTATATGATTCCACTTAAACATAATGTCCAAAATAGGCAAATCTATAGATACTGAAAGTGTATTGGTGGTTCCCTAGGGTTGGGGCAGGGGTGTGTGGGGGGTGTGTGTGTTGTGTGTGTGTGTGTGTGTGTGTGTGTGTGCAGGTGTGCCCAAGTGTTGGGGGGAGGGTAGTCTTTGAAGGGAAAAGGGATAACTGCAAATGGTTAACAGATAGTTGGTTTCTGTGGGAGGTAGGGAAAAGGAAGTGAAAGTGTCCTAAAATTAAATAGTAGTAATCACACAACTCTGAACATACTAAAAAACTACTTACTTGAATACTTAGGGTTAAGTTTTCTGGTATGAAAATACTTCTCAACAAAGCAGTCATTAAAAAAGAATTGGCAAATGAATTATGTCATAAACGTACACAATGCAAAGAAGACTGCTTCCCTCAAACTAACTGAAATAAATGCATCAATGGGGAAAAAGTGATAATACCTTATTCTTTTCTACTTAATACATCTCCAGAAGTCACTTACCACATTTTATTTCTTTATTTTAAAGATTTATTTTATTTATTTATGCGTACAAGAGCTGGGGTACAGGCTAGAGGTAGGGGGGTGGTGAGAGGATTCACCAAGATGGAGAGGGGAGCAGGACAGGCGATTGACTGAAATACACAGCTGAGGGGAGAAGCAGGTGAGACAGGAGAGGTCTGCTGCGCATGTGGGTTAGCTCCAGGGATTAAACTCGTGCTGCAGATTGCTTGATAGTGCTCAGACTTAACCCCTTGCACCACCAGGGAGGCCCCAGTTACCACATTTTAAAATAGCAAAATTTGTTTAAGAGTTCTGTGTAACATCAGTTGCTCCTATGAAAGTTAAATTTATCATAAATATACAGTAAACCGAATACTATAGTTGAATATTTAAGCATCAACTATGATTATGACAGATTTTTAGAAACATCGTTTGACTAAATATTTACTGTTTCAAACACATTAACAAGAGTAATAAGAGATATCGATTTATTATTAAATAATTCTCGAAGTATCTAAGAAATTTCCTTTAGATAATCAAATAAATGTATTCACCCTTAAAAATATTTTATTCACAAATTAAAACAACCAATAATAAATTAACGAGGCTTGATAAATGTCTCAGTCCTTCCCCCATCCCATTTAATTATTGTAAATCTATCTGGTCTTCATGTTGTCATATTGTGGTGAACTAGACCTAATGTAAGAAGGAGTCAAGTAACAGGTGGCTGAAGAAGAAAGCTGAATTAGAGTAACGGAAGGCATCTTGTGGAGGTGGGAAGAGCACCACAGCACAGTGAACATGCACCCTTGTCCATGGCCCCACTTACATGCAGCCGCCTTCAACTACAATCCCCAGCAAGCTGTGCCTGAAGAGGGGGCAGCTGGGAAGGACCAAGGTAGATACATAAGCTGAGGTGAAACAAAGGAGGGGGAGGAAACACATGTGGAGGAGAGACAAAGAAGAAACACAGGAATGAGAGACATGTGGGGAGGCTGTTTTTAGTCCTCGGCAGAGACAATGGCAACCTTAGCTTTGACCTCCTAGTGGATTATATGGTACATTTTGAATTCCAGGGCTTTCCTTCTACCCCAGCTCTCCAGGGCCCACCTAATCCTTTTTTGTGGCTTCCCGAAGAAAGTTGCCTTAAACTTGCGGCAAGTTTTCCAGCCTCAGCCACGAATTTTGGGCTGAGCCTATCTGATTGGGCATTTTGCCTATTAGGGTAAGGGTGATTTTTGGAATTTGATTGGGAATCTGTTATTTGAAATTCCTTTTTTTTCCTTTCTATCTCCCTCCTACACCACCCACCCACACACCAATTAAAGTTCTTTTATACTAAGAGTCTGCTTTCTTTACCTCTGTGCATGTGGAGTGCCAGATGGGTTTCTCCCCTTAATAGTTTGGGGTCCCTGGCCACCCCTCAGCTATGCAGTTACATGAGTATCAACTCTAACAGAAAACTGTTACAAAAAGTTCTCATGGGGAAATCTGTTTCATTCACAAGTATTATAGTATTTCTGCCCATAAAGACCACTTCTTTCTTTGAATTCTTTTAATACTTAGGCTTACTACCATAAGATTTTCTGGATATAATGAGTAGAAAGAATCAGAAGATGACTTAGGATAAAGATAAATTCCAGTAACAGGTGAAAATTAAAAGAAATATAAATTGTAATTTACACTTGCTATTATATAAATAGCATTAATGTAACTGTACATGTAAACTTAAGTAACATGCAAACTATTTAACATGAAGAGTATGTACTTACCAATTATTTTGATAGTCTTTAAAAATCCTGCTGGTGGCTGAGACTCCCTAAATAAAAAAAGAAGTGATTTTGAAACATCAGAAGTTACCCTTTCTCTATAAAATCTACCCAAGAATCCAATTTATAGAAGAATAAATTTTATTTTTTTGGTAACACCTTAAAACCAGAATTAATGCACAAACTTTAGCAGATGATAAACGTAAAAATAAAAATGTTCATAATCTTATAAATAATTGTAACTTCGTATGTAATATATATGGAAAAGCTAATAAATTATCAAGACATTGGCGAGCTTACTAGACTACAAAAGAGTAAGCCCTATAACAAATTGCATTTTTTAAAGTACAGACCAAGACAACAGCATGCTAATAACATCTTAGGCATTCAGATGCTAAATTTTTCTAGTCAATCAATATACATTGTGATACCATATTCTGGTTTCTAGTTACCACACTTAAGTAGCACCTAGACAGTCTAAGTCATGTATGGAGCTAAAGTACAGTCAGTGAAGTAGAAATATTTCTTACAAAGTATCCACTCTATTTTTATTTAAAAATTAACATAAGGAAGCAGTTCAAAATCCACCATATGTTGGCAATAAGAAAAAATAAACTATTTATCCACAATAAAAAGAAATATATAAACAAACAAATTCAATTTGCTAGTTACAAAAGCTAGCTATAAATAATTTTATAATAAACATAGCCTATAAACAAGTTCAGTCAAATCTCAGGTCAAAATAACCTTCAAAACAAAGTTCAAAAATTCAAGAAAAAAACACTCAACATAAGAGAGTTCTTGTCCTTTGGCAAGCACATTGTTCAGGACTTCAAACAACTTACACACACTTTATGAAAAATCATCTCATGGATTTCACATTTTGCAAATTAAACAAACCAGTCTTGTAATGAGTAAGTCATTTACTTAAACACAGTAGCTTCCCTTGCCTGCACAACCCAATGTCTTTAAGGATCCATACTATGCCTGCTCAAACACAATACAAAGCAAAACAAGTAATATAAAACATGATATACTATAAAATAAAACTGATAGCATCTTCAGAGTCAGAGAAAAGAAAATGTTTTTAAATTCCTTTTCAAGAATGACCAGAATAAAAATTCACCTTAACTAGTAGAAAATGTTACCATAGAAATTACAGTACCACATATAAAAATAAAAATGTTTTCTTATGAGCCATCCCCATAGGTTTTATATCATTATTACTGTTAAGGACAAAGCCAATCAAATGAATTACAACCACCCACTGGCAATGGAAAGATAAGTATTAGAAATCTAAACAATAAAACTTTTGTAAGACAATAGGAAGCATCACCATGACTTTGAAGATGAAGAAGACTTCTTAAAGAGTCACAAAAAAAACACAACAAATTAGACTTTCCTAAATTGCAAAGTTATGCTCTTTTAAAAAGTAAAGATGCCTGTTTTTGTTCCAGTACCATGCTGTCTTAATTATTATGGCTCTGTAGCATAATTTGAAATCAGGGAGTGAAATTCCTCCGTTTTCTTTCTTTTTAGTTAGGAGGGCTTTAGCTATGCGAGGTTTTTTGTGGTTCCATATGAATTTCATCAGTAGTCGATCTATTTCTTTGAAGAATGTCATTGAGATTTTTATTGGGATAGCATTAAATCTGTAAATTGCTTTTGGTAGGATTGCCATTTTGATAAT
>PVIJ01001557.1:0-193494 GCA_004024925.1 Scalopus aquaticus
CCTCCTCCCCCTCCCTCCTCACCCTAGAATTGAAATAGAATATCTGGAATTCTAACTTTCCCTCAGTGACCTGGTACTTCATTTGTTTTTGTTGTTTTGGGAAGTACAGATCTAGTTTATTTTCAACATCAATGTCATCATTATCAATACAAACCAAACCATGCTATGGAAGAAGAAACTGTCATCTATAGATATATCAAAGGACTTGCCCAAGGTAATGAATGAATGAAAGAGCCTAAGGACTCTTCTATACTGAGCCTTAATCCCATGTTTGGTCTCCAAAATTTATAGATAATATTTTCTGTCTAACTGGGATGCTCTTTTTTTATTTTTCTAAATATCATTAACAATTTTTTGAAGTAAATTTATTTGCTATTGGTTGTTAGAATGCATTTTGCTACTAATTATTTAGTCATATTCCTAGTCAACAAAATTAATCACAAACTAATGATACATGGACAACAAAATATCAATAATTGGGAGCATAACATTGCAAATTACATTTAAATTTTAAGAAGTTTGCTGTGGATATCTGGGACACTGCATTCCAGAAAATTTTTTGAATCATTGCACTAAAAAAGTGAGGATTATGTCTTTCTTGTTTTAAGTATTTTACATTTTAACATTTCATGTCACATTATAAATTTGTAGATCCACATTCAATGTAAACAGGTGCTCGTCTCTTATTTACATGTTGTCGTTAACTATACAGTTCATATCATACCAGATTGAATTTGGTTATTTCACTGCTAATAAAAATCATCTCTAAAATTTTTATTCCCCCCCCCCCCAATTTTCTCTTTTGGGAGACTATTTCTTGGTTTTATTCTAATGAAAATGAATAGATTTCCTTTTCTATGGAGCTCAGATGCAAATTTATTTTAAACCATATTCCAGAAGCAATTTGGATATATTTTCATTACCATGTTGTTTGTTAGTAGTTGAATGGTCAAGAACTGTTTTTTTCCCCCAGGCTGGGAACACCCAAATGCTTTCAGAGGGCATTCGTTGTGAGCTCTTAATTCTATTTTATGCTGTTTTGCCATGGCTTGTGTGGAATCTTACTTTTGATGAGCTCACACATTTTAAAAATAAATAAATTGGTGGCATATTTTCCTCTAAAAACTACTTTTAGTATTTTCTACTGCTATACCATAAATAATCCTAAAAACCTAGTAAATATTATTTTCTCTTACAATTTTCTTAGTTTAGGGTTTTAGCTTTCTGTTTCAAGGTAAACCACAGGAAAAGACTAATTACAACATTTTACAATTGTTAAAGAAAAAAACATGGTGCTGGAATGCATTAATATAACACTAAAAGCAAGATAGGTTGAGACCAGCACAAAATAGGAGATTCCTCAAAAACTCATTAATATTTATGCCATATAATCCACTTATTCCACTTCTGGGTGTTTATCTTAAGACTGTGGAGATAGTAATTAGAAAAGATATGTGCACACCTATGGTCATTGCAGCTTTATTTATAATAGCCAAGACTTGGGTGTAGTGCCCACTGATGGACGATTGGATAAAGAAAATGTGGATAAAGATGTAGTTTTTATATGTAAGCGAGAACTCTTCAGCTGTAAATGAGAGATGGAGTCTTGCCATTCACAACAACGTGGGTGGACATGGAGAGGGTTATGCTAAGTGAAAGAAATCAGATGGGAAAGAGAAGTACCATATGATTTCACTCTATGTGCAGTATAAAGAAACAATGCAAATGAACAAACAAGATAAAACAAAAACAGATTCTTAGTTACAGTACACTGGTTGAAAGTTACCAGAGAGAAAGAAACTTGGGGGTTTGGGCAAAGTTGGTAAAGATGTGTAAAGAGAGATAACGCTGTGGTGGTGGTGGTTGGAAACTATGTTTTTGGTGGTGATGTAGAGTGTATAGATGTTGTACTGCTGAATACAAATCTTCATTAGCAAAGGATCCGTGGTTGCTGCTAACTCAAAAATGAATAGCTCAGCCACAAATAGGAAACCTGTCAAAAATGGTGGCTCTCATCACCATTACTTAGCACACACCTATTAGAGGTGAACTAGATACTAAAAACTACCATATCTGCCTGGTTAAAAAAAAAAAATCCAAAAAAAACCCCTACCATAGCTTTCAGAAGATCCTTATGACCACCCTTCATAAGACACATGTCTCCTTCAAGGCCCTGTGAAAGTACATCAGCTGATTAGTACCACTTTTAAAGCGAAAACCTAGCTCTAGAAATCTGGGGCATATAGTTTAGCCTTTTAGTCTCATGAGTATGGAAAGTATGCCAGAAGCAACTTGGAATTCTGTACTAGTTGCCATATAGTAGGTGTTCATATGGTTTCTTGCTCTTATAGCTGCAAAGGAATATATGCATCTCTAGGAAAGACGAAAAAGCCACAAAACTATGTTGTGTTCTCTTGGAATACTGGAAACTGAAAGTAATTACTTCAGAAAATATCTTTCCCCAAGCTGCCAGTTTATTTAGTGACTATTCTAGAAATTTCAATATTGTGAGTATGAAAACAGTCATGAATTTCAGCTTTTATGCTGACTGCAGAAATAATTAAGAAATAATTTAGTCAGTTGAATACAATAGCAGTCAAGTATTTCCTTATTCTTATTTGCATTCATAACCAGTTTTTTTTCTTTCTAATAATGCAGGGTCATTTCCCCCCCCTCCAAATAACTAAGTAAGAATAATGACAATGAGGTAGTAGATAGACTGCAAAAGCATTCTTTAAACAAATCACTTAAGGAAAAAGAGACTCTTATTCCCAAAGCAACAGATAGGAACAACACTGAATAAAAAGAAATGGACTATATAATCAAAATTAATATCACTCCCTGTATCTGTCAGCTGCTGTTTTGTTAAAAGTCACAAAATCTCAATGACATATGGCAATAATTATTTCTCACACACCTGTGGGTAAGATGGGGTAGATATGATGTTGACTGGGTGACTCTGAGACACAGGTTGGGTCTTGATCTGCTTCACAAGACTTTCCTTATCCTTGGACCAGCAGGCTATCCAGGTTAAACACTTTTAAAGCAACAGCAAAGGCCCAAGACAGCAAACAGAAATACTGATTCCTCTTAAGTATCGCGCTTGTTACTGGCGCACTCATTTCAACTCCCATGGTTATGTCCAAAGAAAAGGGATAGGAAAATGTATTCTGCCTTTTGTGGAAGGAACTGTAAAATTACGTTGTAAAGAATGCAATTCTTTGACACAGAACAGTGATTGATGAAGAATCAGGCCAGTTGGTTATCTTCTACTTCACTTACGTCAAAGTCTGAATTTTCAGCGTACTTGGGGAGGAGTGGAATTCTGTCCTGCCCCAGATATCTCTGTTTTCTCATTTGTGACCACTATTTATTTATTTATTTATTTATTACAGTTTCTTAAAAATTAGTTTTTATTTGTTAATTGTTTCTAGTAGGTTAAAGATTTTCTTTTGCTGGGGATATGTGTTATTCTTGAATAACATATTCAGGATGCATGCTTTTCTTATTTTTTTCTTTTCTTACGTTGTTGTTCATTTTTGTACAGTATTTGATTTCTCCCCTAAGGTGTGGTTCCCGTAAACATCCCACACCACATCACCTGTGAACCATCGCCATGGTCCCTTGTGTGACCACTTTTTAAATGCTAGGATGATGGCTCATTAGTCTCTGATTGAAATGTAAATGAAATAAAATTCCAGCTGTGAAATTAAGAGAGGTAAAGGTGTGTGGGGGGTACCAGTTAGCCCTCAGGAATTTAGTGAGAATTGTAAAGATTTCATTATTTTCACAGACTTTTATATTAATACAAGGCAATTTTGCTCATAAAAATATTGTCTCATACAGGAGATGAAATATTGGTAATATTTATTATTCAAAATCAGTTTAGGTTCGCAACAACTATTTGCTGCTAGACCTATGACTCATTCAAAAAAGGCTATGATAATTAATAGATTTTATTGAACAACTCAATGCTTTTTTATGAAAGTGGAAATTGAATTTATGTAATTCTCATGACTTTAATAAACATGAACAAGAATATAAACTAATGATATTCAACTTAATGTTACTAGAAATTAGAATATTCCCTCAAAGTGAATATGAAGCAGTAAGTTTCAAATTAGATTCTGAATGAATTAAATATAAATAAGAGTATTTCTCACAGTGTCTCAGAAGTAGTATATTTTGATGTGCATGGAAGAAAAGGTAAGATAATAAGTAACTTTTTAGAACCTAGAAATGACTAATGGTGAAACCTCTCCTTAGAATCTGTTTGTTCTACTGTCATATTCCTAATCAAAGAAAATGGTACACACACACACACACACACACACACACACACACACACACACACGATACAGAAATAGCACTTCATAGCAGACTACAAGAAAATGTATCAAAATTATAAGTGCTTGACTTAACGATTTTTTTCTTTTCACAATAATTTTAATTGCAACAACAGCTAACATTAAATGTTAACCAGGCACAGTGCTAAGTGCTTGAGATGTATCATTTAATCTAATCCTCAAACTACTTGATGAGGTAGAAATTCTTATTTTACTAATGAGGAAACAAGTATAGAGAGGTTCATTATGTTTCCAGTTATCTATAATTCACATGTATTACTTTTAAAAACAAATGAAATAATAATCTTTTAAAGCAACAAAATTGTACCATTTTCAGGATTAACAATTTCCAAGCAATCTGAAATAGAACATTTGTAAATCTTTTTCTCCAGTCTATATTATTGGATAGACTGAGTTCCAGTATCTGCCTTGGCAAGTAGCTTAACATCTTGGAGTCTCTGTTTCCTCATTTGAAATGAGTTTATTTATACTTTCCTTACTTGGAATTGTTGAGGGTATCAAGAGAAATATATAAAAATAACGTATAAATTATAAAGTATCATGTAACATTATGCAAGGACTTATAATGTGGTTAAAATCCTGAAAAGTTGCAGCTAGAATATTTTAACTACATGTTCTTTAGATAAGGCATAGACATTTATGGCCAAAACATTAGAAATAAAAATACATAAAACTAGTGCTTATTCAGAAATTCAAACTGATATAAATTAGGTATCAAGTTCTACTCTTAATGGTATATTGGTACAATGGTAGTGCTATAGCTAAAGACAACCTACATTCTAAGGTTAACACAATAATGTTTAGCAAACACAAATTAATATTTAGTAAACTGCATTTAAATGACATTGTGCATTACCATTTGTTATACCAGGTCCTCACAAATGTCTATAGAGTTAGGATTTTTAATAATTGAAACAAGTAAGGGAAAGAGTTTATTTTGTTCTCTCTTATGTTCCCATTGCCTAGAATATTGTCTGAGACACATATTTGTTGAAAGAAAATGAAATATTACTCCAGTAATTAGAGAAGAGACTTTTGAGAGCAGCTATAACACATAATACATAAAAATGTTGAATATAAATATTAGTAATATGTTAACATGAAGTATGTTAATATGAAATTTCTTTGACTCACATCTGTTTAGCAGATTTATTATTTCTTCAAATTTGCTTAACTTAGGGACGAGCTGCCTTAACACACGAGAAAGAAGAATATGCTCATGAACATGAAGAAATGAAGAACTTGGAAACTGTTGTTCAAAAAATAAAACCAACAGCCCTCATAGGTAAACTTTTCTCTCCCTCCCATATCCCCCTTCTTAATCTATTTTGAGCTGACAAGTGTTCTTATTACTGCTCTTGGAGGCCTAATTAAGCTTTATCTAATCTTTGGAATTTACTAACAAAATTACACATTCTTGAAGCAGCAGTACCCCAGAGACACTTAGATTTGTAAATCCAGTGGTTACTGACCTCAGCTGAAGCATGTGACCCCCTCGGTTTATTGTCAGCCTAGCAAGTTCAGCACTTATACCAGGGTTGAGTAATTGCTCCAGATAGACAGTGTTTCTTAATGAGGAGTCATTTTGACTTCAAGGAAACATTTGGCGATATCTGGATATGTTTTTGGTTGTCACACTGGGGTGGCAAGAGCTGGAAGGGGATGAGACAGAACTACTGAGTGTGGGTGCCCTAGGGCTGCTGCTCAGCGTGCTGTGATGCAGAGGAGACACGTCACTCACAAGAACCCAGCCAGCCCAAGGTGTAAGTACTTTCAAGGCTGAGAAGCCCTGAGTAGGCCTTCCCTAAGGAGAGGAAGCATATTACACTTATCTTTCCATTCCTCCTACCACTTAACACAGTAACTTACACATTGTATGGACAAAATAGATTAAAAAAAACCTCAGAGGAAGGTGTAGCACTCTATCCTTTACTTAGTATCATGTTTTTCTTAAAAGCTCTTATGAAACATAACAATGTTGAGATAATGATGATAACCATAATGAGAACAAATGCTTACTCCATGACAGGAACTGTAGTAAACAGTTTATTGTTTCCACAAAATATATTCTATGAGGAATCTTTTTCTTTTTTTCATTTCCGTTTAGCTAATTACTTTATTCCTTTGCTAAAATTATTTCAATAGGTGATAATTTACTTTTAAAATTTAGTTAGGGCCTCCCCGGTGGCGCAGCAGTTGAGCGCTGCGCTGTGGAGCTGTCCGCAGCAGCGGCGACGCGAGTTCGACGCCCGGAACCCCACATGGTGTGGCAGACCTCTCCTGCCTCGCCCCGCTGCTCCCCTCAGCAGTGTACTTCTGATCTGCCTGTTCTGCTCCCCACTCTGTCTTTGGTGAAGCCTCTCACCGCCCCACGCCTCTGGCCTGTACCCCAGCTTGTATGTAAAAAAAAATTAAAAAATAAAAAAATAAAATTTAGTTAGATGATTGTGATAGCGTCAATAGTAGTTTGTAAAACAATTACTTTATAGCTTGAGAGACTGAAATATCCTGTAGAATTGCTTAGAAAGAGATAATAATTATTCACATTTTAATTTCTTGATGTAAATGCCTATAATCAAAATTCTTAGTGATTATGCAGTATACTATAATTAAATGGTTTATCTGTAATTTCAAAATAGATACTTGTAGATTTGTAACCAAAAAGTTGTTGGTATTAAAGTTTTTTTTTATTATTTTAATGCAAATATTCTTTATTTTCTTTACGACTTACTAGAAAGTGACTTGATTTGTCTCACTGTTTTTTGGACATGGGCTTCTTGGATTAATCGATCATTGATAGTCCTATTTACTCATTTCTCATTTCTACATTAGGAGTTGCTGCAATTGGTGGTGCATTCTCAGAACAAATTCTCAAAGATATGGCTGCCTTCAATGACCGGCCTATTATTTTTGCTTTGAGTAATCCAACTAGCAAAGCAGAATGTACTGCAGAGCAGTGCTATAAACTAACCAAGGTAAAGCAAAAGTACTAATGATATTTTCATAATCAAATTTTGATTCCTTATAGGGAAGCCCAGGATATCTAAGGTACTCCCACCTAATCTTTAAAAGTTATACAATCGAATTTGAAGGAAAAGTGAACAGGTTGCAGGAATGAGAGATATTCCCTTTTCTAGAATATTAAATAATTCTCTTTTCAATAAAAGAAAATCAACTTTTTTCTGTTTTATTGATAATTTTCCCCAAGTTATATGGAAATAGCTAAGATTTAAGCATGTAATTTAAATAAAAAGGAAAGCGCACTATTCTAGATGCTTATTAAAGTAACTTTTAACTAGCTATTCCAAAACACTGAAACATGCAGTATAAAAACCACAATCTAATTTTTGCTTTGCTGAATCCTGGGTTTGGATTTTGATGCCTGGGTGGAGCATTTGGGTAGCTGTTTTGACATCCAGCCAGTATGGAGTCCTCAAAGCTTCCATAATTTACTGTTTTCAGAAAAGTGACTTATTTTATACTATATATTAACATATATTTCACAGATTTGTTGACAGGAGATTTTTTTTTTCTCTTTAAAGACTTGAAAAATGTCGTTACAACAAAACAGGGCTTGAGTCAGATTTGTATAACACATATTTGGAAATAAGTCCAAAATGAACTAGAAAAGGTAAACATAATACAAATTTATGTCACTGTATGAATCAGAACTTTGACTCCACTATTTAAATATTACCTCCTTAAATACTTTTTATTAGAATTGGTGAGATTTAGCAAGGAACTAGCTAGTCCATTATTTGGGATGGCATCAATGTCCCCAATTATTTTAATTTTTATCCCATATCGAGGTTGAGTAATTTACCTCATATTATTCAGTAGTTCTTAAATTCTCAAAGGAGACAAAAAATTCTCTGAAGAATAACATGGTCTTAGCATGATGCGTTGTACATAGTAGGGACATAGTATTTGAGTAAGTAGTTTGTTTTGGTCTAGCCTAGCAGGCCTCAAGAATTTGTAGACTTGTCTGTGACAGACATAAGCAAAGTTAGCCAAACTTACATTAGTTGTGTTTTTAAGTTTAAATGAGTCTGATATACATGATCTAAGCTCGCTTTTAGAATCCTGCCCAGTGTGTATGTTGTTATACATAAAGTTGTGTCATTTTGGGGCCAAAAATTTAAAGGCTGTTTGAAAGAATTACAGAACAAGAAAAGGCTGATCTGTTCCTGGATGTTGAGTCTCCTCTGCCACGGGCACAGGTGCATAGTCATTAGGGGAGGTTAAAAATAACAAATATTTAACATTATCGAACCATGAAAAGTTATATTTAAACCAAAAATAGTAAGGTAATGTTTTCTTCTCATATGAAAAGCCCATTGATGTGAGAATATTTAACTATTTAGCTCTATTCCCTCTTAAAATATGATGATTATAGAACAATGGAAAGTAAGATTTGGGCAGAGAAGAGGAGGAAGATAAATAAGCATGTGTATGATCTTGTAGGTCTCTTTGCAAATATAATTTTCAAAGCTATATGTAGCAAATAATATATTTTAAGTAATAATTTAGTTATAGTGGAAGGCTGCTTGTAATATAATAGTGTGTCTCCTAAATGAGCTAAAGGTATACACCTTATTTGAAAATTAAACCTAATTTTGTGCCAAGCACAACAGGGTCTTCTAGATGAGGATTTCTATTTTTATCCTTTTGTATGGTGAGAAGAGGTTGAATCATATTATTAAATAATACCCTTTGTAAAAGGGTATATCATTTGTTAAAAATGAATATTAACTTAATAATAATATTGTTATCATAATGGATTTAGAATTTAGATGTAAGAGGGATGAAAGTTATCATCCAGTCTATCATCATTTGAACTATGCTTTAGGGATTTGGTACTTTAGAATATTCAAATGAATTTCTTAGACTATGCTGCCTTTATGTGTTTAAGTTTTCTATTCCCATTTTAGAAGTATGAATGCTCTCAACTCTGTCTCCATTCTTGCCCTCACAGATCTGAACAGATTCTTGTCATATGAGAAGCCATACAGAATGTAGCACCTAACAGGCCCTAAGTTAATGGCCATTAAAAACATAATGACAAAATGTTAAGACAACAATGATGACAGTTTTTGATAATTATTGGTAATTTATCCTTCCTCTTATATGCGAATTCCACTGTATTAAGAATTTATTTCCTTTACAGTTTTACATATAATTCTTTACAATATAGAAATACATAAAATTTACCCCTGTGTTGAAATGTTTTGATCCCTAAACTCACTTTCCAGGATTCTGATGTTAGCCGATCATTTTTTATCTTTAGAAGTCTGTCACTGGAAGCTTATATAGAAATGGTTGATAGGCTTATTGACTAGATCATTCCATCCAGAGAACAGAACAGTGATCTCAGGAGTATCCTGTGTTTTGCACACTTCTTCTAAGGGTAGAGAGTAGGATCGAGAACAGTAATAATCACCCACTCCAGAAATAATTGCCAACATCATAAAAACTTGTCCAGATTTAGAAAAGAGTTAGCGAAAAATTAAACTTTGTTTTAAATGCTCAATACATTATGAGTAGTTCTGTTAGAGTATATACGTATATGTATGTATATATACATATATATGTATATATATTTAAATAGCTCACCTTTTAAAATTAGTCCTGTGTCTGTGTTGTAGGGGCGTGCAATTTTTGCCAGCGGCAGTCCTTTTGATCCAGTCACTCTTCCAAATGGACAAACCCTGTATCCTGGTCAAGGCAATAATTCCTATGTGTTTCCTGGAGTGGCTCTGGGTGTCGTGGCATGTGGCTTGAGACACATCACAGATAAGATTTTTCTCACTACTGCTGAGGTATCGTAAAATACTTTGTGTTCTATAAACATGCTATAAAGCACTAAGTGAGTTCAGTGTAGTTATCTAACAATTTCTTTACCTAGCATCTCAGCTCACTCCCTAGAACATGTAAAGTGCAAAGAAGATCTTTTCCAGTGGAGACTATGGGGTAGATGATGGTAACAGGTTCACATTAAATCACTAGTAAAAGGTTATCCTTCAATAACCAGTAGAAAACTTACATACTGGTTTCTTAAGAGGTACCCTTTTTACATTCTCACACTTCGAGTCAAATTCTGTGACAACAGTGAGACAATTAAAAATTTTGTTTACAAATGATGATGGAGTAGTAAATATTTCTACATTGACAATCTTCTGAAATAATGGCATTTTGAAGGTTTGAAATGAAGCCTGATTTGATATAGGGAGGAAATATTTATTCTTTAAGGCTCAGTGCAGAAAACAGAAAACACTAGTATTTTCAGCAGAAAGGAAATTAAAACGGAATTAAGTATTTATAGAGTCATTAAAAGGTCAGTAGTAGGCTTTAGTGTGGACTTTCAATATCACATAGCAGACCCAGTAGGGAAGCTGTATTTATCTCCTGTTAAGAAATGTGAAGAATACTTATTCCCAGTGATGCAGACCTGAAATTTATATGCTGTAATGGAATGTTACTTTAATAATAACTTTAACAAAAAAAGAACTACGAGGGATCTGAAATTTTACCCAACTTAAATCTAGCAGGTTAGCCAGTCATAGTTTCATAGATGCTGACAAAAAGGACACAAAACTTAGGTCAGAGACATAGGACTTTCTTTATTCATGATACAGGAGGTCCAGGTTCCTGTCAGTTCTCCTTCAAGCCTGGGGTGGGTGTGGGTATGGGGGTTGGGGGTTGTGTGTGATACAGTAACTGGGAGTATATTTGTAAGATCTTGAGTTTTTGATAATCAAATTGTTCATTTAATTGATATCACATTATAATAGGATGTAATTCATGAATGAGGAATTTGTGTTTTTTTCTCTTAAAATTAAACCACTATACAATATTATAACAGAACTGAACCAAATAAAAATTAACCAAATATTTTTATCACACAAACATGATATTCTTTAGTAACTCTGAGAGTATAGACAAAGACTTTTATGTTACTGCTGTGATCTAAAGTTGTGTAATCCCACTGGTGCCTGGTGTTATTCTGGGAGAATAGAGATCTGAGGCTGTAATGTTCTGCTCCTTTCTCTTTCTTCAATGCCTTAAAAGCATGACCACTGGTGTCTCTGAGTTTCTCTAATTCAGAAAGTCTTGTTAAACATAAGTAGATATTTAATGACTTAAGACATATTTTTAAAGTTGTTCTTAAGTTAAGAAAATTGTATTTATCTTTTATAACAGACACATCAGAAGGAAAAATATATCTTTTACTCAAGCAGGCTGTTTTCTTTCCTAAATAACTCCAGCACCCTCTAGTGACAATTTTCATGAAAAAACACGTTTGTATTTATTATGCTATGCATGAAAAATAATAATCACTACTGAAAAACTTCAAAGAAATAAAAATATGACGATGTCAATATGGTTATTGTCTTCATGGTTAGTGATCGCTCTGGATAAATCTTGCCTTTCTACTGGCTTTCTCTTAGATTTTGACACAACATCCCTGTGTTTCATGCCACTTCATTGTTTCTTTTCATGCCTTTTAACTAAGAGTTTTTCTTCTATCATTCACTTCTCTGTCTTCACATTTTTCTTCCCTTTTTCTTACACTTTCAGAAATAGCCTCCGTTCTCTTTTCATTATCTTGTTTTTTTTTCTTTTGACATTACATTTACAACACTATACATTTTAGGAAAACAGATTCACACCTCTTCAAATGAATGTTGCCACACACATTCAGGTGCATGCCCCTGCCAAAGTCCCATTAGCCTTCACCATGGTCCACATGACCATCTTGTGCTTTTGCTCCCACTCTCCTTCCGTACCTGGTAACCTCAGTTCTGGAGTTGATTCCAAAGGTTTGTTTTACTTTAATTTTGTCTGTTCTTTTGCTTTTTTTCTTTATATTCCATATACAAGTGAAATCATCTGGTATTTGTCTTTCTCCTTTTGATTTATTTTGCTTAGCACAATCCCTTTCAGTTTCATCATTTATGTTGTCACAAGTAGAGAGAGTTCATCTATTTTATTTTTTACTTAAGAAATATTCCATCATGTATATATATCACATCTTTATTTACTCCTCCATCATTGGACACTTAGGTTGTTTTCACACCTTGGCTATTGTAAACGAGGTTAACATAGGAGTGCAGATATGCCTTCCCCACTATTTCATTTTTTGAAAAAGCACTTTATTGAGATGTGGCTTATATACAAAAAGCTGTACATATTTAATCCTATGACTTGATGAGTTTGGAAATAAATACATACTTGTGAAACAATCACCACAATTATACTGTAAATATAACCATCGCCTGCAAAAGATTTTTCCCACCCTCTTCATCTTCATCATCATTTTTATTATTATTTTGTGTGTTTGTGAACATTAAACATAAGGTCTATACTCTTAACATATTTCTAAGTATACACTGTTGGATTTAGAAATAGGGAATAGTTTGGCAACAACAATTACTGAGGCTGGTTAGGTGATTCATATAATCTACAATCTGTGTAAAATTGAAATTCTACTTGCAATATGACTCTGAAATAGCATTATCAGCCTGAGGTTCTATCTCTGGGCTAGTATGAGCTAGGAGTAATTGCATGATGAGCCTTGGGTAACTTCCCTCCTTTACTTTCAGAGTGCTTTTCATCACTTCTATTATCCTGTGTTTTTATTCCTTTGTCCCTGTTCCCCTGGTGTAGCAAATGGAAAAGCTGCCCACATTTCATGGGATAGTAGGAAAGAAACTGAATAAAGAGGAAACCCAGCATCTTTCACTATCTTTTTCACTAATTGTGCTATCCACAATCTCTTGGGCTCATTTTTTCCTATTGATAAGGAGTAAATGAAATTAGAGGATCAGATTAATGTAATGTTTCTACACTTGACCATATATGTGACCATTTACCTTTTTATTGTCATAATCAGCGCATTGTATGGTGTGAAGTATAAACATTTTTCTTTTTCTTTTTGTTTTTAAGGTTATAGCTCAGCAAGTATCAGATAAACACTTGGAAGAGGGCCGACTTTATCCTCCGTTGAACAAAATTAGAGATGTTTCTCTGAAAATTGCAGAAAGGGTAAAACCATTTTTGTTCAAGCCTCATTATTTTCCCTTACTTCTATTGCTAAAAATGCATTTTTTAGATACCAAAAATTCACTCCCTTGAAATATGTATCAACTAATATAACAGAAGTCAGATAAATGAGGCCCAGTGCCTCAGCAAAACTTCAGAACTATTTTTGATCCTTACAAAGGCATGGAAGAATTGGGCTGAATCATTATTTTCACTATCATTCTTTTTCCTGTTCCACAATTTAAATAATTTACTAGGGCTTCTTCTCAGCTAGGTTTACCCTATGCCACCTTTTTTTTTTAAATTTATTTATGCATACAAGCTGGGGTGTAGGCCAAAGGTGTGTGTGGGGGGGAGAGGATTCACCAGAGACAGAGTGGGGAGCAGAACAGACAGATCGACTGAAATACATTGCCAAGGGGAGCAGCAGGCGAGACAGGAGAGGTCTGCTGTGTCATATGGGAAGCTCCCTGGCCGAGTATCGAACTCGTGCTGCAGTGGCTCTGGCTAGCTTCATAGTGCTGCAACTTAACTGTTGCACCACCAGGGAAGCCCCAAACTATGCCACCTTTTAAAAGTTATTTTCCGTGTTATATTTGTGATAGTCACCAAAATATTGCAGATGCGGTAGATCTGGAATCACCTGCCTGTCCGTGTCTCTGTGATAAGTGGTATCATAATGATCACCGTTGATAATATTGGACAGAGGGCAAAACTCTGAGGACACAGAACTCAAAGCTGTTGGGGTGGTAGATGAGCCTTTGAAGGTATCAGCTAAGAAGAACATAGAGGCAGGGATATTTTCTATAAACAAGGTGAGAGAGAAATTGATTTTTTTGCAATATAGTTATATTAGTTTGCTAGAACTGCCACAACAAAATACCACAGATTGAGTGGCTCAAACAATAGAAATTTATTTTCTCACAGTTCTGATTACTGAAAGTCTAAGATTAGGGGACTGGAGGTTTTTTTTTTTGTTTTTTTTTTTTTTTTTCCTAGCTCGCTCTCTGTGGGGCCTACCCATACAACTTCATTTTAACTTAACGATGTTGTTAAAAGTCCTGTCTCCAAATACAGTCATACTCTGAGATATGTGAGTTAGGACATCAACATAGGAATTTGGGGTTAAGACATAGTTCAGCCTGTAACGGTAGTTATGTATTCAAACTAGGGTTTTATAATCTCAGCACTGTGCACATTTTGGCTGGATGAATTTTTGTTGTGAGAATTATACTGGGCATTCTAGAATGTTTAGCTACATCCCTGCCCTGGAACCGCCAAATTCCAATAGCTTCTGCGTAGTTGTGACAACCGGAAAGTGACAAATATGCCCTTTGGGTCAAAATTGTCCCAGAAAATCAAAACTATTAGCAAGTTTGTCAAACAATATATAATTTATATATTATTATTTACCTTGTTGGTTGAGGGTAGTTTGTTCAAAAATCTAAATAATACTTCAAAAAAAATCCTTCAAAAAACTTTAAAGAACCTCCTTGATTATCTATTTATGAAAGAGTATGTTCATACTCTAGTAACTGGTATCTGCTCATTTTTAATTAGTTTGGATTATTAACCTACCAAGCAGCACATTATCATTTTTTCTCAAAGGAAATTGTGGAAGGGAAAACTTTGACAAGACAAAGTAATTTGAATTGGTAAAAAAGAAAACTGGTATTGTTTCTTTTAGTAGTTGGAATTTTCTCTGTAGAGTGATGAGAGCCAAATAAAGACTTGTCAAGGGTAAGATTGATGTGAGAAGTATGAGAGGAAGGTTTTGTTGTTGTTGTTTTTAAATTAAAGGATGAAAGTATCACAATCACATAGTTCCAATTCATTGGCCTAGGAAAAGCATGACTTCCCAAGAGACAACAATGAAAGGAGGAGCCAGGACAGAGGGTTCCCCAGGCTGGGAACTAGAATGTGAGTGTTATACAGACAGACAAGAGAGTCCGTGGTTCTAGCAAAAACATTGAAACTGTGGGGCGAGTAGGATCAAGCAACCTGAGACATACATGGGAGAGATTTTGGAGGCCAGCTTAGCAAAAATGTTCAGATATATTTTGAGTTAATAGACAGGACATGTCAAGACTTTCACTATTAGATTATCCAAGAAAGTCTAAGATGATCTATCTGCTTTGAATAAATCTCTACTATCCTTTGTTGCTGATATATCATCCTCTTGTTATGTAATTTATATTTGCATTTTCACTTTATACATTCTTTGTATTGCTGTGCTTTTGTCATAGTACAATTAATTTTTGGGGAGAGAAATAGATAAGAGATAAATTAAAAATTAAAAAAATTTGAAACAGATAAAAACTTTTGACATGTTCACTATCACCTCTGTTCATTAAAATAATTTTCCCTTCTATTTTCTAGATTGTGAAAGATGCGTACCAAGAAAAGACAGCCACAGTCTATCCTGAACCCCAAAACAAGGAAGCATTTGTCCGTTCTCAGATGTATAGCACTGATTATGACCAGATTCTACCTGATTGCTATTCTTGGCCTGAAAAGGCCCACGCAATACAGACCAAACTTGACCAGTAGTTTAATAGTTGACCTTTCTAACTGCATTAATGAGATCTTGAAGTCTTTGATAATTTTTAAATATTGGGATCTTTTGTAATGATTCAGAATATGATAGATTAGGATAATTATGCTTTAACAATCTAAAAATTCATAAAAAAACGTTAATACACTTTCAGGTAAACATCACCCTAGTCAATTTTGCTTCACTTGCTTTATGATTATTTATGATTTCTGTCTTATTTTGCCCAAATTATCTATAAGAGCTACTGTACCTACTTCTGAGAAATACATAATTTTTATACAGGGAACTAATGAGAAGACCAAAAGTAGTAATAAATTAATATGATCAACATTAAAACCCATAATTTTTTTGTTGACCATTTTGTTAAGATCAACTTTTTTTTTAATACACGATAGAAATGAATTTAGGCATATGTAAACTTTTGCTAAACAGAAATCCTTATTTGTTGCCTAGAGAAAAATAACTTCTCAGGTATTTTTATTCCAGTTCTAGGTTATATTTGTCCTTTTTGTGCAACTGAATTCTAACACTTCTGTAGATGATCATTGCTGTTTACAATGCCTTGGACAGCCTTATATTTTAATATTCTTTCATCATTGTTGCATCTTCTTATCACCTTTGTCCTTAGACAGAAATCCCTTCTAACAACATCTCCCTTTCCCCCTGACCAAATTCCCTATCCTGTAACTCCACACTCTTGCTGCTGGGCTCTCTGAACTGTGGCCCCTCTCCTGAAATTCAGTGCAGCCTGAACATCGGGAAGAGCTGTGGGAATAAACTCCTTAGGAAGAGCTGCAAGGGGAGCTGACCTAAGGCAAAGGAGACTTGTACAAGGACACGCTTTCCAAACAAGCAGGGCTCCTATTTGATTGACCTGCCTAATATCTCAATGATTAGCTCAGGTAATTAAGAACTTACCATGTTAAAAATAAACTCACTTTCTGCTGAATTTGGAAAAAGTTTTGTAGCCACTTCCTCAATATCAGAAATGGTCTTTGTATCAGATATTAAAATATCCTAATTACCATCCAGTAATTACAACCCAGAAATTAATGTTGATTTCAATGTTTACTTTAAAATTAATCATTGAACCAATGGACACAACTAAAATTTTTTAAGCTCAGGTACAATGACATTTACTAACATTTTAGAGAATTTTCTGATTTTGGGTAATGGGAATAAAGAATAGAAAAGATATTCAAGATAAGCTACTATAAAGTACTGTAAGTTGAAGGTTATACGCATTGTTTTAGGTGAAGGGATGTTTTAGGTAGAAGGGGTGAGGCTATTCTGAAAGGAGTATTTTGTCAAAAATTTCCTCAGTATAGTTATTTTGAAAAGATCCAGAATGCCTGTTTCTTGTCTTTTTCCATGTTGTCTTGTAGCTCTAACTAAATGTACTTACCTATGCAAAAGATTTATTGAGGCATAGAAAAAGTAAATGAATAAAACTATAAAATAATTGTATTTTTCTCTTAAAATATTTTAAAATGATAATTCTGGATGTTGACAGTCATAGCACAGGGTATTAAGAATTGTAAAATATTCTGATAATTGCTAATTTCATTCAATATATGTTTAGTCATATTTGCTGGGTATATGATGAGTGAGCTACTTCCTGGGCCTCAAAGAAAGATAATGAAATAAGCATTGGATGATTATTTACTGGGTACATGTATTCCATGAACATAGTGTTTTTAATGTAGCCCCCATAATTCCCTTATGAAGTAGATAGTTTAACTTCCTTGCCAAATCCACTAATAAGTAAAGGAGATGGACTCCAAATCCATGTTTATCTTCATAGTCTGTTTTCACTATAATAGAGTACTGTCCAAAAATATGTGAGCCACATGTATAATTTCTAATGGCTTTATAAAGGAAGAAGAAATGGAGTTATATTAATAGTACATTTTACTTAAATCAACATATCTGAATATTATCATTTCAATTTGTAATTAATATGTAAATGATTAATGAGATATTTTTGTTCCCATTAAGCCTCTAAGATTCACATATTTCTGTATACATCAAAGTCATGAGAAAGTCATGAGAACATAAAGAATAATGGAATAGGGCAGGAAGCTCAAAGACAACCCCTGCTCTTCACACTGAATATTTGAATTACAAAGGTAGCACAAGAGTCAACACATAAAGAAGAATATTGAATAAAAGGATTAGGAGAACTGGTGTACCACATGGAGAAAATTAAAACTGGAATATGTTACACTGTAAAAAATTAAACTTAAGTTGAATGATTTACCTACATATAAATGGTAAAAATAAAAAGTCAGTGAAAAATATTGTAGTAAAATATCTTTGGGACTTCAAAACCACAGCCATGAGGTTAAAAAGTTAATGATATGTTTAATCTATGGATGGGGAGGTTTTAGCTGATGGTTAATAGCAGGTGCCATAAAACAGTGTAAAGGGCGTAGAATTTTAGGACAGTGAGAGAGGGTGATTGCTTTTAGAGAATGGATTTGTTTAGGCTTAGAAGCTTAAATCCTGAGCTCAAGGGAAGGTATAAAAACTAGAAAGATGCTTATTTTTGCTAAAAGAATCTCTTTTTCCTTACTACATGTAAGCCTGAAATAACTGAAAATCGCTGTCATACTTAATCCTGGTGGTTGCCAAATTTTATCAGCAGTTGCATTTACAGTCTCACCAGACCTCTTATGCAAAAAGTCAAGTGAATATACTGATGAGGAGACAACAGTAAGAATTTGATTTGGAATGGGGAACCATGGGTAGGAGATTTGCAGTATTTGAGATAATATAAACTAGGCCAGGTTGTAGCTCAGATTTGAGTGCTGAAAGCTCTGTATCCCTGGAAACAAACCCCTTAATTCTAGGCAGACCAAAACAGTCATCCTTTGCTCATCAAAGCAGGAGTACTGCCTGTCTAAAGAGGTTGTTGCTGCTTTCTTTAAAGATTCTATAATGACCTCACTCATTTTACCTCCTGCTTTTCCGACATGAAGTCTCATCATCTACGCACACATAATATTAGAATCCAGCATGGAAAAAGGCTGTGCTGGTATAAACAGGCAAACCCGAGATTTCTCACCAAAAGAATTCTAGACTTTGCTGATTTATATTGGCAGGAAATGAGTGGGGTTCTGCAAATACAATGAGGAAGGAAAAGTAGCACTGTGGATTGGGCCCAGTTGATTGATAGGGGTGCCCTTGGCACAGGTTTTGGATTCAGTGTGCTGCCTTGGGTAACTGAAAATTCACAAGCTAACTTGTTGGTTCAGTTAGTTGACTGAGATGTAGAATTAATAATGGCTCAGATTAAATAGAATTGAAAATGTAAGCTATCTTGAAAGAATATAAGGAATTAAAAGATTTGCAAAAATAGGAATGTTGAAGTGGATTTGTCATTGGCAATATACTGACCATCCCAATCCTAATAATCTCCCAAGAGGATCTCTCAGTGGCATTCCTTTTACTAAGGCCTTGAGAAATGCATTGCTAAAAGTAACAATAGCATTCAGGAAGAGCTTTTTCATAACTCTTCTAAGCTGGGGAGGTCTGTCAGAAATGTTTTGGTTAAAATGGGCTGCTTATTTCAATGGAGACATCAAAATCTTGGGGATAGAAGTTTAATACAGCAGTTAGCAATGGAGAAAAGGTGGAAATAGCAGGAAGCAGGTGCAGTATAATCAGAAAAGTTTGGCTGACAGAAATCTTTGGTGGTGGCCAGTAAATCACAGGGTGAAAGTTCCTGAAATAATGTTGAAAATACTAACAACTAGGATAGCACAGGGACTCACACAAAAAAGTGGATGCCAGTGTGAACAGCTGTTCAGCCCCACTAGTGCATACAAGAAGAAGCGCAGCTGGGCTTAGCACCAAATATCTGGGCAACCCGCACAGGGCCTACTTCCTACTCGTCGTGTATGACAGCTGCAGAAAAGCCTGATGGGCCGTTCGGATAAAGCATCAAGACTCACCAGGTGTGAATGAGGGTCCTAAGGGGAAGAACTCTGTAATATCTTGGAAATTTAAAAATCTTCCTGTGAGGCTCCACTGATTAGGATAATAATACATTTTAGAAAGGCAACCACTTGGCCTTTAGGGAGTTACCTGGCAACAATGCCAAATGAATACAAATTTCTGGGGTCTTAGAAACCCAGTGGTCTGTGGGGCAATGTGTGTTATAGGGATAAATCCATCCTCTATTTTCCCAATGAAGAGTTAAAATTGATTTCTTCTTAATCTATGACAGTATCCCCATGCTGATACATAAAAAGGGTTGTTCTGGCAGGAATTAAATGATTTACAGAGGTAAGTCCCTCCATCAGAAACTTTAAAAGGAGCAGGGTTTGGTTCTTTTATCTTGAGTTTAACATCTGGCATCTTCAGGAGATGGATAGATGTTAAGAATGACAGCATGTATCATGAATTTAATCACATGGTGATTCCAACTGAGCTGCTGTTAGTCAAGTTCTGTTTCTTGGAGCTAATCGGTGGATGACTATTGATTTGGAAAATGTTGGTTTGTTTTCCTTTATTCCAGTAGGTACAGACCACTTCGAACAGTCTATGCAAGCAATAAGCAACATTACAGGTACTTCCTTCAGGTGCCGTTAACTCCCTGACTCTGCCAGAATGTAATTCTTGATACTAGACCTGGGCCATCTCACTGTACGGGGCATCATGCTGATCTAATGCGATACTATGCTTAAAGCATCTGGAGCACAGCTGTCATGAGGCACCCTAGAAACTTGCTAAGATACATCATGCTGGAGGGTGGAAAATAATTCCCATGAAAACACAAAAGTGTACCGCCTCAGCCATGTTTGTGAACCTCTGGTGTCTGGTGCATGTTGGGATGTCTTCTTCATAGTAGAGAACAAATAATGTACTTCATTACACCTAAGGCTAAGGAGAACCCTCCATGTTTGGTGAGCTTCTTTGAATTTTGTACCCACTGCTTAAAGCCACTATGGATTGATCCAAATGCTTCTAACTTTGGGCTTAGAAAAAGGCCTATCTAGCTGGGCCAGGCTGTAGAAGTTCTACCACGTGTTTAGTGATTTCAGGCAAATCAGGAGTCTGAAAAAAGGATTTTTGGGCAAAACATGCCTTGTCCGTGTTAGAAAATACTGTTTTATCAACTCACTATTGGGCTACTTGAGATAAAATAAATGAAAGAAAAAAATTTTTTCAAAAGATTCTCATTCAGAGCCTTTTCAAGTTCTCAGAAGAGATGGATGCAGTTATCTATGGAAATTCAGGTTTATTGATTAACATATTTCTGATTTAATATAGGATGATCTGTCAATTTAAGTGGTCCCCTCTTCAATTTACTTTGCAGGTATCCAAAGCCCCTAGCCTAACACATAATAGATCAGGAAGGAATGAAAAGCAAAGAACATACTTGGAGGCATGCTGATAATAAAGTTTTTCAAAGACACACAAAATTTATTGTGAGCATTCATTTCAAATAACCATTTTAAAAATAGAATGTTTACAGTATCAGCATTCTGAAGTAACAAGCAATAGTATGATTCTGCTTTCAAGAAACAAAGGGCAGATTTTGGGTAGCTCAAAGGATATGTTAAACAACCAAGCATTCAGTGGGTCAGCAATGAGGGTGCTACTGTGTATTTAAGCAGCAAGAGTTCAAACCATGTCTCCAGGAGACTCCAAAGGCAATTTGATTCCAGTCACTTCTCCAAATCATAAAAAGAACAGCTTCCCAAAGTAAGTGTTGTTGTGTGTATGGCGGGCCGGGGTAGAAGGGCTGAGGGGTGGGAGAAGTGGTATGTGTTCCTACAGGCTGTGCAAACAAAACCAGCAGTCTACTCTACATATGAAGACTGAGCCTTGAATGATCATTTGTGTATATTTTTCAATATTGAATAGCTATATTTCTCCCATAATTAATAGCCATAATTAATGTTTTTGAAGGAGAAAAGTATTGCTGCATGCTCATATTGGACATCTAAGAGTAGGTTCTACTTTAATTTTTAGAAGGCCCTAAAACTTACCAGAAATAGCTACAAAAGTAGTGAAGAGTTTATAAGTAGAATTCTCTTCATTGATTGCATTCTTTTTGTTTCATATTTTAGTGCTCTAGCCTTTTCGTATAACTACTTTTGCCAATTAAATTATAGAATAAATCACTATGAATGGCTTAGGCACATATTTGGTAGATGGCATATACTGTTTCATTTCAAAGAAAAATGGAGTTACATCTGTTTAGGGTCTAAAAACTTATAAATGCTAATTATGCTTATTGATAATATTGGGAAGATTATATGGAAAATTGTCTCCTGAACTATTGGGAAGATTAAATAGGAAACTGTCTCCTAAACTATGTTGTTTTCAGTCCTGATAAAGATTAAGACATAGTGGCATTATAACTCCTAGTATCTCCCTTTGTAGATAGGTGACATGTTGAGGAGTTAATTGGGGCTTAGCCATGTCCAAGACAGGGTTGAAAACAACTGGGCAACCTGGGCCATCAGAAAAGGCAGGTCATGATGGAAGTCTTGGCTTCAAGGACTGAGCCGTACCCTGAAAAGTGCCAACAAGGGCACAGGCAGGACACGTGGACCCCTTTTAAGATCTCACTGTCAGGAGAGTCTGCTTAGTGCAGGAGCTGCTGGCCTGGTTGTCTTCACTTTAGCCCAGGGAGATGATCTGCATTCTGTACACAGTAAAATCAGAATATACTATTTTATCATACATTCTGTAACCTCCTCTGGCACATGCAGCAAGCAATGTTTGGCATTAACAGAATGTCTCAACATGGGGAGTGAAGTATTCCTTCTGTTACTAAAGTTCAGCACCCTGCTTTGGCATCCTGAGGGGACGAGGACATCAGTGGGGTAACTGAGTCCCTTTCCCTGGAAAGGGGCAATAGTAGAGACCAGAAAACTAGAGAAAGCTAGTTTCTGAGAAAGTTGCAGAGGCAGTTGGGGAGATCCCTTAACACAGATGACATGCCCAGAAATTCTTGAGGAGGCATACCGCATGATATAAAGGCTTGGCAAGAACTACTTAAATAGGGTTTATTATTATTAAAATACACTCATTTTGGAAAAGAATGGTAAATTTGGAATTTTTAGGAGAGCGCTGTGAGTTAGCAAAATGTCTAGCCTGAGTCCCACCTCCCCAAGTAAGGTGATGGTGCATAGCCAACCACACTGGTCCTCTCTAAACACTCTTGCCCAACACCCCTACCCAGTAATGCGCAATGGCACGAAGGCTAAGGGCGCCAGTGCCCGTGCAACACTTGGTAGACAAAACTGTAAGAACGGAACTAAGACTATTAGTCTCATTATCCTTAGTGTCATTAATCAAATGATAGAGGCTCTTGAAACTTTATTATTAGCCCTCTGCTGGACATTTAGGCTCTAGTTTTACTGAAATAAAAACCTCAAAATAGGGGGTTTAACTTAAGAAACAGTACACATCTGCTCTCATTCTCATTTTAAACTTGAGCTAGAATTCTCCAATAGTGAGAGAAAGAAAACTCGGTGTGGTATCTGTGTGCTTGTTAATGAAAGGGAGAAATGTTCATATTTGTATGTTCAGACTAATTTAACTATTGACTTTAACTAGGCTTGGAATCCTCTTTAATCAAATCAGCTTCACTGGTTAAGTTGACTGTTTTTTATTGTTTTACAATTAAATAATTTTCAGATAACACAAGAACACAGAGTTAACACAATGCCTGCACTGTTATAAAGTCAAGGGCCTATATTTTATTACCAGGTAAAAATTTGGGAGCTGGGTTTCTCACAGAGGACATTGAACAGCCACTGGCCCTTTTATTTTGGTCTTAACAGAAATACTGACTTAGTGAAATTATAAACATAGGCCTTTTAATAACTTCCTAGGAGTCAGAATTTTTGCTTTCAATACCAAATAGTATCTGGAAAACATGCTCACTTTTGTGTTTTTTAAGAAATTCTAAGAACTGGCCCAGATTCATGTGATAGTCATTCCTTAATCCATAGTCACCATGGGCCTCAAGGAGTAATTCTTCAAAAGAATGGAAAAGGCGCAGATCCTCCCCATTTCCTTCTGTTTCAATACTTTCTGCATGTTTACAGGAAATATGTTTCCAATTGGGATACCTGATTGTGTGCCAGAATTCCTCACAGTGCTCTTTGAAACCTTCCACACAGATTATACCTGGCTTTCCTGTCATGCAAAATCCAGTCACATCTAACCTTTTCCCAATGTCCAAAATCTTTTTCCTTAGGTCCTGCTGATAAATATGGTGACTGTAGATCCACATTCGGAGGAACGTGTTCTTGACTGGCTTTGCTTGTGTAGATGGTTCATAAACAATTTTTCTGTTCAGGAAATAGGAGGCACTGTTGTCCTGTAACCACTGGATGGCTGCACAAACACACAGCTCACCTGGATCAAAAGTCCCTACATAAGAAGTAAGACCTTTGTTCAGAAGTAACTGCTGTTGTCTGTCAAGTTCAGATGACCTTCCAAATAGCTGTAGCGCTGCATAGGGGTAGCTGTGAGGCATGGTTACTTGCAAATCAATTTTCACCTTAAAATGAAAATCAAATGGATACATGTACCATAAAATTACATAAGCTGGTTTATCAATGGCAACTGCATGATTTGGATAAATGTAATAGTTATTACTGTTAAGTGTCAGCTTTGTGCCAGACACAGAGCACTAAGTACTTTACATGCACTATTTCATTCATTCATTTATGCATTCATTCATTTATCAAACACCTACCATATGCAGGTACCTTATGTTGTGATAAATGAAGAAGCTAGAGACCATTTCTGACTTTCATGAAGTCTAGAGCCTCATGAAGAACAGATTTTAAATAATTACACACAACATACTTTAGTTCAATGGTGGGAACACTACTACATTCACTAAAGTGTGGATCCACTAAAAGTGCATGATCCACTAAAATGTGTAACCAGAGAAACAATCTAATCTGAGAATTCAGGAAGTTTCCTCTGACAAAATGACAACAGAAAGATGGGTAGAAATACCTAGTACAGTGGTTTTCAAATGCCTAGTCTACTTGTTATCTGTGCCATGTTAATGGGAAAATGGATAAAATAAATGGATTAGAAGATGAAGGTAAATTCATTTTCAGTATTTAGATTTTCCACCTATATTTGTTTTCTGTTTTATGGTGCTACCAAAGAAACATTCATTCACTCCACAAATGCCAGTCTTGATAAAGGCAATCATTAGACTTCTAAAATTATGACACAAGTATATACTACAAAAGTTGGATTGGCAGAAATGTGCATGAATGAACAAAATAATAATGAGTCTATAAGACTGTAAGATGTTTTAAATAAAAACTCTAGGCATATTTACTAGATGGTGTGCATATTTGTGTAAAATTCAAGATAATGAACTACTTAAAGGATACCCTTTTTGCTTTTAAACAAATAAAGCAAACATGCATCTGGAATAGTCTCTGTTTCCTGCACAGGGAGCTTCGTGTTCCAAGTGTTTCCCATAAAAACTGGATGCCTGGCAACAATTAAAACAATTCGGTGCACTCACCTTGGGTTCCTCAATCTGGAGTGTAATCACAAATTCGATTTTTGGTGGCAGCGCCTCCCTTGTGCCTTCCAAATATCTTTTTATATTCGTCAGGGCATTGACATCTTCAAGTTTTACTTCTCCTTGGTTAGGAAACATGGAAAACAGCATTTCCATCTCCAGCAGCTGAAGCTGAAGGCATTCTTTCACTGATGCGGACATGTTGCCTCAAAATCAATATGCCAGGAAACCTGAAAAGGCCCACAGACGCTGGGTTTGTCAATATCAGCGACGTCCAGAGAAATTTCCCGAAGGTCCCTTTTCGTGGGAGCCGTTTTGCAGGAAAGCTATGCACCGAGAGCTGGGGACACAAATCGCGATACTTTGACTCTTTTGCTTTATCTACTGACCCCCAAATCTAATACGCACACCTCCCAAGACACTTCATTAAAACCCAAATTCCCAGTCCCTTTCCCCCCACCCTCGCTCGCGATCTAGATCCCGAATATGCACTTTCAACAAGTGTTCCGAATTATCCCGTTGCAGGTGGTTGACAAACAACACCTGCAGATGCTCTGCTAGTCTGAATTCTGGGACAGGCAAGGGGTCGAGCTTCCGAATCCACCCAGCTCTCCCAGGTTTGGGCGGAGCTGGACGCTGCGGCGAGGGAGGCCTGCAGTGCGGCGGGGCGGGGCGGGGCTCTGGGCGCTGGGGTTCGCGGGTCTCGAGGGTCCCGCAGCCCCCAACGCCAGTTGCCTAGCCTTCGCTCCTTAGCTCCTCCCTGATGGGTTTGTCCCCCTTACGGGAAGCCACACGGGCCCGGAGCAGCATCTTGGAGCCCTGACGACTTGGATCCATTGGGTTCTGCTCCGAGGGGCCAGGCTTGGCTCCGGGGCTTACAGGTAAAGAATAAAATGACGTTTAGTGCGAGCTGGGGCGGGGGCGGGGGAGGCGACCCCAGAAAGCTTTCCGCAATCAGAGGTTTGTAAGATGAACCTCGAGAATTGAGAAGAGGATGCGGGAAGCCCGGTGGCGCTCACTGTGGACGAGGCCACCTTATCTGAGGCCTCAGATATCGTCTGGTGCCCTCCCAATCCCAACCAGAACCACTAGGACCACCGGTTTCCCAGGAAGGTGGGACCTGCCATCCCTTGAGACCCAAGTTTGGAAGCGCGGGCTGCGTATTTGCCTGTCGCCATGTTCTGAGGGCCAGCGACCCGTGGCCCTGAGCCCCCGGGCCACCGCAGGGGCCTCACCCTTCCTGCTCATTCAATGGAAACAGCCCCAAACCCGCTCAGAACCCGGATCCGCAGTTCCGCAGGCACGAGCTGCGCGTGACCGGCAGGGAGGCGGGGCGGGGCCTGCCGACCCTACCCCGCCGTGATTGGCTGAGGGGCGTGGCGCCGGGCCGGAAGCCACGCAAAGCCACGTCTGCGGGTTCCGAGACCTTGAGTCTGTTTCCAGGAGCGGTGCTGGGTGGTCGCTGCTCCGCGCGGTGGAGGTGAAGAGGAGTCGCCCTGTGGAGGTAAGCGGGGTCAGGAGGTTGGGTGGCGAGAGGAGGAAGTCCCGGTCCGCAGGGGTTGGTCAACCTCTGGGCTAGTGGGCAGGTTAGCGTACTGGCCCGAGGAGCGCGCGCCGCACACACCCACCCGCCACTGCGCGTTGGGAGCTGACTGTGGGGCTGGCGGGAGGGTCTGGTGCTGGGGGTTCGGGTCGCGGACCGGCCTGGATGTGGGTCTCTGGGTGAGGAAACCTGCGGTGATAACGGGGCTGAGAGGAGAGGGGAGCAAACGAGGTTTTGAAAATTGCCCTGAAGGAGGATCCTTTTAACTTTCTTAGTGCGGACACTGTTTGGGTTTGGAAAATTGACTCTCAATAAAAGGATTCACATACTCATTGAAAGTCTTAGGACCTGAAACGCAGTAAAGGGTGGAGGCATTTTGTCTTAACTTTTTTTTTTTTTTGAGAAGACTGGATTTAACAGGACTAGTTTACGCCCTTATGAATAATCATACTACATCACCAACTGGTCAGTTACTAATAAAAATGTTTTTAAGGTTGTGAAACAGATTTAGTCATTTTGGACAGAATTAAAATTATCTTACTGAATGCTAGCTTTTTCCCATGGGACAAAAGCAAACATTTTTCACCATCTCCTTGAACTTTTGTTCACTGAAGCGATGAAAGACAATAAAACAGGGTAGTGAGGATATTGGTTATGGGACAGCTGCTCAGCTCTTGGCTAATTGGCAGTGGAACTGACCCAGGAAGTGAATAGTAAGGTTGGGAACCTCAATTTCCTCTTAAAATTGTAGTATCCCAGGAAGTACTAGGGGACTGTGGGCCAGTGTTTTATTCTTAAGATTAAAGGTAAAAGGAAGATGTTGCCAGTTTCAGAGTTTAATTTAAAAGGGGGTCCTGATTCTAATGAAAATAGAAAAATATGCTGTCCTGTGTTTTGTCTTGGAGTGGAGGATGTTACCCTGTGCTTTTCCTTCAGGACTATGTCTCAGTAAGTAGAGAGGACTAGCAAAAGAATCACAGACTTCTCAGATATTTTGGATCTCTAGTCCACTTGAAGGTCTGAGCCTCAGCCTTTGTTTATTAAAACTATTCAAGGCCCACGCTGAAGTTTTTCCATTTGTACAACCAAGTGGTTTTTGTCTTTGTAGAGTAAGGGAATTAATCAGGCTTTTTGCACCCCTGGCCTCTATGGCTATCACCTGTGGCCTTGATTGTGCTAAAACAGGAGGCGCTTGGGAGCGTGGGCGAGTGCCTGATTGTGGACACCCGGAGCATGGAGGTGGGCATACGTAATTGGGCACACCTGAGCCTGGAGGACAGGGCTCTAAGGGCTGAGTCACTTAGAGGGATGCCTACAGGAAGAAGTGTGACTACAGAGGTAAAACTATGAGAGAATGCCAGAGAGAGCCCAGAGAAAGAATAATGATAGTGGCCCTCTGGTGTGCCGGGATACCTGGTTTCCTGAATGAGCATTAAAGTCTACGAAGAAAATTCACTGGGGGCTCCAGGACTCTCCTTTATCCATCTGCCTGAATTGTTGGTGAACCTCCCCTATCTCTGGAGCCATAATGGAAGATGTTTGGGAACAATCCGATTTCTGCACCTGGAGTAGATTTTACTAGTTGGGTAGGATCTTAGAAGAGAATGCTAACCCCCAAGCCCATTCTATCATTCTTTTCTTTGTCAAACATGGTTCTTTGGGGAGATTCAGAATGAGGCAGGGCTGTTGGTTCAAGGTGGCAATTTTTGAAGCAAATGGTCCTTGAAAAATTTCTTGTTAAATTAATAGTAATTAATATTAAGCTAAATTAATTCGTGTTAACATTAAATGAACATTCTTAATTCTGTAGATATGGATTTAGATGCTATTACCAAATATGCAGCATTACATGTCAGGCCCAGTGGACTCATTCTTCAATATGGGACTGCTGGATTCCGAACAAAAGCAGAACATCTTGATCATGTCATGTTTCGAATGGGATTATTAGCTGTCCTGAGGTCAAAACAGACAAAATCTACAATAGGAGTCATGGTAACTGCATCACACAATCCTGAGGTAATCTTTTTGGTGCTTTGATAAGGCAAATCATTGTTTACAAGGCTAACCCCTAGTGTCTGAGCAGTTTGACTCAGTACAAATTCTAATTCCAGGAAGGTGCCTTCTTGTTTATATGTCCTTTGAATTTGAAGCAGCTTTTGCTTGAAAATAGTCATTTATTAGTCACTCCTTAGAGGGTGTGGAGAGAATGAAGTGAGATGGTCATATTTTGGAGTGTGTCCATTTTAGAGAAATAACAAAATGTACTTCCAAGTTAGTTGTATATTGAAACATCAGTAATAAAAAGTGCTACTCTGTTAACTTAGCAGATTAAAGAGACTGGAGTCAAAGAGTAGGGAAAGGGTAAATTTTTGAAAAGATGGCACATTTGAAATTTTCAGATGGGTTTTCTATAGCTAGGGGAACAGCCAAACAGATGGCTCCAGGGATATAAACGTGAGCTTTGCACTGAACATTGATGAAGCTGATGCTTTTATTATTGGTGACAATTAAGTATTTATCAAAGTATTCCTTTGACACTTACTATTCTGCACTCCCTGTTGTTTGCTTATACATGGTTCGAATAATATGCTTCTGTTTGCTGGGGCATGAGATTTTTGCTTTTGTAGCTAAATCAGCAGCGAGTTAAACTATGTAGATCAGTACTACATTGTAACCTTCACATCCCTCCTCAAAGAGGAAGACATTTCTGGTCCAGCTTCTACATATGAGTCACTATAAATATGAATGTCTAATTGTCATGTCAGATCGCTGTAATTGGTTACTGACTTGTAAGCAGATCCCCACATTTCTTGCCAGTTCCCAAAGTACTTAAAATGATTTTGAGCTGTTTCCTTCAGTTCACATTCACTTTGAACTATGCTTCTTCTCTCTGTCCAAGAATTGGAGCAGAATTGTCAGTTTTCAGTTTCTCTTCTACCCACTGCTTGACACCTGACCAGTTTGTTCTTAGAGTCCAGAGTCATAGCAAGAGGATCCATAGGTGCCACCACTCTGCTCTAGTTGTTCCGCATCAGTTAATTGATGCGAATGCCCAAACCACAGCCTTTTAGAAAAGCGAGGATGGCACCATGACTCTGAGAGGATGAGGAGTCACATAGATTTGATTTCAGCACAGACACTAGCTGTATGGACATAAGCAGGTTGTTTAATATGACTCAGTTTTCTTAGAGCAAGATTGAAGAGTAACAGGATTTGTAGTTAAATTGATACATGTGGCATCAGGCTTTACCTTGGTGATGTGTGAAACACCTAGTCCAGAGCCCAGCCTTCACAAGTGGTAACAGGTGAGGCTGCCCGGCTATCTGGCTTATTGTTTGTTTTTCTTTTAAGGGAGACAATGGTGTAAAATTGGTTGATCCTTTGGGTGAAATGTTGGCACCATCCTGGGAGGAACATGCTACGTGTTTGACAAACACTGAGCAACAAAATATGCTGAGAGTGTTGATGGACATCATTGAGAAAGAAGCTGTGAATCTGCAACAAGATGCCTTTGTAGTGATTGGTAGAGATACCAGGTGACACTTCACTGGGTAAAGCAGCTTTGGGAATGAGATGTAAATGCCTGCAGCACTTTAGTGCCCAAGACGAATTGAAGGAATGAAGTCAAGTGGAATTACCCTGAGAGGCTTCTCCTACCTGGTCTTTTATTGTAGGATATAGGAGCTAACTCACTACTGCAACTTGGAGTCCAGACCCCAACACTAAAATTATATGAATTTGAGCAGCTTATTTCATCTTTCGGGACTTCCATTTCCTACTCACTTCTACAATGTTGATGAGGCTTAACAGGGTATTTTGAGAATTACCTGAAATAATGGAGGCAGAATGCCTTTTTTCTGACATGAGGAAAGCATTTAAATGTCTCCCACCTTTTTACTTCTTTACATTTGCTCCTTTTCCGTAGGGAGTAAGAACACTTGATTCCAACTCATTTTTAGAGTTTTAACTTCTTAGAATTGTTTCATGTATTTATATCATTTTCCCATGGTGGACTTTGCTAGAAAACATTGACAATTGATATGATTTCTATATAGTTAGCAGGTTTTACCTTCTTTTACAAAAACAACATGTAAGGGCCTCCTGAGTGGCCTAGGGGTTTAAGTCTCAGCGCTACCATTGCTGTTGCCTGAGGTCGATCCCCTACCAGGGAGTTAACCCACATACGCCACAGCAGTCTCCCCTGCTGCTCCCCTCAGCAGTGTATTTGTCAGTCCGCCTGTTCTGCTCTCCACTCTGTCTCTGGTGAATCCTCTTAACCCTCTGCACCTCTGGCCTACACCCCAGTTTTTCATGCAAAAAAAAAAAAAAAACACAAAAAAAAACACAAAACCTGTAAAATGTTAGATTAAACATATACTTTGAAATAGAAACTTTTTCTTTGGCATAAGGTCTGGGTTTAGCCAGAGGTTATTTTTAAAGGCAGTTTCTACTCTGTCACCTAATGACTTTGACTGCTGTTTTACCCTTAATGCATTTCCAGAGGCAGTTCCAGACACCATTGATTGGAATTTACAGGGAGTAAATAGACAGGTGACTTATGCTCTTGAGCAAATTACTAACCTGCAGTGGAGCCATCCTAGGTGTATTTGTTTCTTACTTGATAACTAGTTTAAATGATATTTAACACCTTTTTCTATAAGGCAGTTATATAATCTACTTTATTTTTAGGTAGAGTATTCTGAATTTTTAAAATGAAAAATAGGTCCTGTCCTTGGTGGCCGCATACCTACGTCTGCACTATGCACGGTATGCGCATTAAGTGTTGACTGTTACTGATTTTAGGCAGTGTGTATGTTGGTGTGATGAAACTGCATCCTTTATATCTCTTCTAAATTTATTAAAAAGTCAGATCATTCCAAGACCTATATTGTGAAAAGCTACTGAAAATGCTTATAGCTTACCTGTATTCTCTCCAGAGTTTTCAAAGTTGATAGCATTCAGTTCAAATACAGCTAACTTAACCAGTATTCTGAAATTCGTAGCACATAATTTTCAGGTCTTGTGACTGTTGATTTCAGGATGTAATGCACTGTTTTCGTTCTTCTCCTTCCTAGGCCCAGCAGCGAGAAACTTTCCCAGTCTGTAATAGAGGGGGTGGCTGCTCTTGGTGGTCAGTTCCACGGTATGCTGTTACCCTGACTTTAATGAGGTCTTTTTTTAAAAAACTTAAAAAAAAATGACAAAAGTAGTCACTGTTTTAAAAAGCTTGAACATACAGATAGTTTTTAAAACATGAACTAGATATAAAATACTATTAAATTTTTTTAATTAAATTTTTTCTGGACATGCATTTATTTTACCTATGGAAGATTGTATGTAAGAAAGTGTGACTTTTAACTTCGTGATACAAAAGCCCTTGAAGTTCCTTGATGATGTTCATTCTGGGAGGCTTTTGTCAATCCCAAGTATGTCCTAATGGCTGCTGACACAGGTGGAATCAGTTGTTACCTGTCAGATAGTGATGGGAGATGTCCTAGGCCGATGTGTAGTCACGATTTTTAAGTGCTGACAGGTAGTTTTTCCTGTTTAATCAAGTGAATAATTAAATACAACAAAAGGGAGGCTAGAATCCCCTTCTCACATCGATTGTGCCCGTTGTGAAGGCATTGACTCCACTGTACTTACAGGTGAATATTTTTGTAGTGTCAGTTCTTTCTCATAAAAAAAAAAAATCCTCTCAACTTTTTCAGCCTCCTTTCCTGCTTCTTTGTTCTCGTCCTTCACAGTTAACCAGGTTCCAAGAGCTTGCCCCTTGTTTGCTCTTACAATTCCGTAACATTCTGGAGTCAAATCTCTTTCCTTGCAGCTGAAGTCTCTCCCTGACGGTCATTTAAATCCTACTTGCCTAGCCCAGTGACTGCTGGAAAGTGTGGATTCTTAACCTGGAGCCCAGGTCCCTGGGGAGTGTAGGTGAGGCTGCAGGGGGCCCTGTGGACCTCTTCACACAGCTTTCTGGGAGAGAAGGGATAGCTTTTGTCAAATACTCAGAGGGATCTGTTACCTAAAAATAGCTTTCAGAAACTATACTTTAAAGCTTTTATTTCACTGGATGTCTTGGGAACTTTCTTATTGTAACCTTCCACTCTTCAAGCTTCTTCCTTGGCTATTGGTCCTTATTAGTTTTCTCAATGGGTATCTCTTCCGTCTCTCCCAATATGGACCTTCCTCACTCTCATTCCCCACGATTTACGAATGATCATCTTTACTGCCATAGCTCTAGCTGCATATGTTCTTTTATTTGTTCATTTATTCATCATTTTTTATTTGCTGTGTTCAGCTCCCCAGTCTCACCAGTTTCACTGTGTATCACATCTCCTAGTAAGAGACTGTGGTGACATGGCTGTTTATGATTGTGTATAACTGAAACCGAAGTTTTGCTGAATGATTCCTGTCCTACATGCTGTGCTTTCGTCTGTTTCATTAAAAAATGGAGAAGTGCTGGTTGTTACTACGTAGATATGTTGCTCACTGGCAGGCTGGGCCTGCAGTTTGTAAAGCGGCGGTGTGAGCACTGCCTCCGCTGAGATGGCCTGTCCCGGCCCCACTTTCCCCGTCCCAGACTGTTCTTTTCACCATCTGCAGAATGGTACTCTCATTCAGCTCTCTTGTCCTGTCTCTAAAGTCATCACTTCAAATGTTTTAGTTTAGAAAAATTTGAGAGTGATTTTTCTTAAAGACTATATTTCTTCTTAGAAATCGTATAATTAGAGTGTAATATGCATTTGTGATGATTGTAATGGATATTTGTGTACCTGGACAGTTTGAAAGTTACTGTATTTTGTTTCCTAAGATGTGTTTTTAAAGAGTATTTGTCATCCTGAAATTCTCACTGTATTCCATTTTTTTCCTCATTAACAAATGTGATAAATTGCTTTTCGTATTTCTATGACAGATTATGGCTTGTTAACAACGCCCCAGCTGCACTACATGGTGTGCTGTCGAAACACCAGTGGCCGATATGGAAAGGCAACCATAGAAGGCTACTACCAGAAGCTCTCTCACGCCTTCGTGGAACTTACCAAACAGGTAGAATCTCTTTCACATGGTTGGAGTTTAAGCAAAGGAAGAAAGGAACATGATCAATTGAACAGTTTATCTTAGTTTGTCACTGTTCCTTTTACTTTAAAGAACTGTGCCTTTCCTTTTCTTGGGACTTCAAGAGGGACTGGACCTACTATTGACAGCTGGTTAGTGGCATACTTGGCAGTAGAACATTCTGACATCTTTGGGTCAAAAATATGGTGTTCCTGCTTATGGCTGTGATAAGTACTCATTTAGATGATTTTGGTCATTAGGGCTGTTGGTGTTGTACTGGAGGCATCTATTGTTGAGGAAGGTTTTCTTTTTATGGTATATTGGCTTGTTAATTCTGGGTGAGATTTGAGGAGTATAAATTCTTTAATGAGCAGATACCAAATGTTACGTTATTGTCAGACACAGTTAACCAAAATAAAGCCCATCTTCTCATAGAACTTAAATTGTGGGGTGAGGATGGGTAGGAGAGGAGACTAATAATTAGGGGAAAAAAAAAAAACACCCCCTGTGGTGGTACATACCATGAAGAGAATGACAGGTCATTCCTCATGTAGTAGAGTACCTCTGATTTTGTGTACCCTTTTGTTTGAGTTAAAATAGATGAGTTAATTGAAATAATGGAATTTTGCTTCAATGTATATATACTTTATGCTTTACTCTTTTATAACTTAGAAGTTTTTCTTTCATGTCTTTTCCCTTTTAAGGCTTCCTGTAGTGGAGATGAACGTAGATCTCTCCAGGTTGACTGTGCCAATGGCATAGGGGCCCTGAAGTTAAGGGAAATGGAGCGCTACTTCTCCCAGGGGCTGTCAGTACACCTTTTTAATGATGGAACCAAAGGGAAACTCAATCTTCTGTGTGGGGCCGACTTTGTGAAAAGTCATCAGAAACCTCCACAGGGTATGTGAACAGTTTGTTTTTAGAGCTGTTTGAAACCAATTTCATTTACAAACAGGTGACCAAGTGAATTCGAATCATGAAGCTGGTTTGGGTTCTACCCCGTTTAGACATCCGGGCAACTTCCCACTTGTCAGTGCCATTCAAAGCATGATCTAGTCCTCACCATGTGTAGAAAATCTAGTGGGAAAAGCAAAATCTGAAAATGGTATTCTAAGGCAGTGGTTCTCAAACTAGCATTAGCAGAGTCACAGGGGTGGCTGTGAGGGGCTTGGTAACACACAGTTCCTGGGTACTCTCTACTGGAGAGTAGGATTTGTATAGGATGGAAATTTGCATTCCTATCAAGTACCCAAACTTCATTGACTATGGGGTTCTGGGGGCCACACTTGAGAATCATTGATCTAATGTACAGCAGTAGTAAGTAATTATTTTTCACAACATAGACACTTTATGGAAAGGGAATTTAACTGCTTAATCATAATTTTCTGCAGAATATGTGCTTCCTGTAGTAAGGATTTAGGAGGAAGACTGGTCTTCAGATTCTGGTTGTAGTAAGGGATATTCTATATTTAGCTGTGTTATGGATCCTCAGTCAGTAGCCCAAGTTTTCCCAAGCTGAATTTGTCACTCTGATACTGTCATATTGTCTAATCAATTTGATCTGACAATTATGAATTACCCAAGCCATTTCTCTGTCAGGTTCGAACTCTTTGCTCTTGTCAGTATTTTTTGTTGATTCAAAATAAAAATCAGTTCATTTGTTGACTACTTTTTATATGTCACGAACATTATTTTGTAAGTAGCATTCAGAAATACCTGTAGCTTTCGAAATTATATGGAAACCTATTTTCCAAACCAGTTGCCTTATAAAATGTAATTTTATTTTAGTAATACAGCAGGTCCAGCATAAACAGATCTTGAATGCTCTTTTTTCAGTTAGCTGTGAAGACATTTACCCTGTACAAACTAATAAACTATTTGAAGTTTAAGACATTGTTTTTTATTTGAAATGATCGTTTAAATACCTCTTGAAAAGTGAGGGGATACATTTTCACTTAACACCGAAGGCCAGTCATGATATGTTTTAATGAAAAATCTTCCCCTTGTAATTCATGTAAGAGAAAAACCTAAAATTTTTTATATTGGGTTTTATTCCTGTTTTTGACTGAAATGATTATCAAATTATTCTCTGTGCTAGGAATGGAAATGAAGTGCAATGAGAGATGCTGTTCCTTTGATGGGGATGCTGACAGAATTGTCTACTACTACCATGATGCTGATGGTCATTTTCATCTCCTAGATGGAGATAAGATAGCAACACTAATTAGCAGTTTCCTTAAAGAGCTCCTCTTGGAGGTAAGGGGGTGAGTGGGTGATTGACTACTCTTTAAAAATAAGACCTACTGGTGAAGTGATTCCATATCAGCCAGTCATTGGAGTGTTTCAGAGGCATATTTTATGGGAAGTTTGTTACGTTTGTGACCAAAAATATAAAAAGTGGTAATTCTGATCATTTCAGCATTGGGACACCAGTTTTGGAAGCTAAAGTTACTCTTATTTAGCTCAGTTTTATGATTTGAAGTTTTATGAAGTTTTGGTTTCTTCATAACTGACACTGATGAGAGTTGACCATCATTTTCTAAAGCCTAGATAGAAAATCTAATTATGAGAGAGATTCATACTATGATTATGGTGAGATTAGTAACATGAGAAGTTTATTGTGTTTTGTTCTTTTGGAAAGCTCTGGTTATCTTTTGTAAAATCTGGAAAAGTTCTACTTTAGGTATTAAATTTAATTAAACTAAAGGAATTAAGGATCAAGGAGCTATAGTCTTCTTTAAAAAGGATTCCTTGTAGAATTATTCTAAATAATGCTCAAAAGTATTTAACCTTTTTTTTCCTAGCATACATGTAAATTTTTAGTGAATTATTTATTGCATTAAAGTAAGGCACAGCTGAACTGACTGATAATTTTATCATCCTTTGAAATTCTCATGTTTGCTTTTGTAGTGTCTTTATTTTTGATTGCCAGGTTTTTATTATGGTTTTTGTCTAGATTGGAGAAAATTTGAATATTGGTGTTATACAAACTGCATATGCAAATGGAAGTTCAACAAGGTATCTTGAAGAAGTTATGAAGGTATTCAACCATTTCTGGTTTTTTTGAGTTTCTTAATTATATTCTAAGTTACTTCTGTGTGGAAAATAATATCCTTGAAATAGATGGTGCATGAAGTTGAACTGTTGTCCATATAAAGGTTAATTAAAATTAAATTGTTGCAAATACTAAAAGAGAAAGAGACTCCTCCCTCCTTTATCTTTAAAGCATTTATTTTAGAAAACCTGTAAATTCTCTCTCTTCCCCTTTATAATGAATGTCAATCTTTTCAAGGGCTAAATCAAATCAGCCAGTTTAAAGCTCAGGAATGTTTTTTACAAACATGCCAGAGCATCTCTTTGAATTGTAAACATTAAGGAACACAGTGCCCTTATATCCTGAGAGTTTAAAGTTAATGTCTGACTCCAAGTTGTAACTATCTGCTAGTGTAGAAATAGAAGTTTAATTACTCCTTTGGGTAAAGGCAATTAGCTAACACCAGTGACTCCCTGAATAACAAGTATATGTAGGACAAGCTACTTTTGACAAATGGTGCTCTAAAGACTAGGCTAATGGAATAGGTTTGCCCCAGAGGGTTTTGCAGTGGGGGAGAGTGGGCTCCTGGAACAAGGGGGTCTCAGAGCCAAGGAACAAGGTGTTGGGGAAGGGGGTGGATGGAAAAGTTCTCAGGAATCTTCAGAGGTCAGGGAGGATTCTGCTAATCTGACCTAACAGTATTTTTGCAAGGGCAGGCCAGGTGGTCTGTATTACTTGGGGGGTGGTGGGAGGATGAGGACTCAGCTGTGTGGGTGGGGGCTTCTGGTGAAGCTAATTTAGAAGGAGTCTTACTAAAATTGGTTTCCTGGAGACATACCCAAGGGCAGGACCTTTTGAGGCTGAAAGGAACCTGAGTAAAGCTCTGTTGTGGAGAGAATCTACAGCTAATAGAATAGGGTGAGATTTCTTCCTGGCTTTGCAGTCTCTTGGCAGATTGCCTGTGATGTGCATCAAACCCTGGCTTAATGTATATTCAGTGATGAAATGCTTTGCTGTAAAGTTTTCTGGGTGGGAGATTTTTTCAGTTATTTCCCCATCCTCTGTACCATACGCGACCTGCTCTGGGAATTAGAGGGTTTGTGGCTAAAATTGAATGTTTGCCTTTACTCTTTTTTTCTCACCAGCTAGTGGTCTGTTTGCCAGCTTCTGTGTATTCGTTTTCAGATACCTGCATTTCACTAGTTACCTTTCCATTCTTTAAAGCAGGAATTGCAAAGCCAGATTCCTGCAGGAAGTGGAGAGGTGAAGTGAATGATGATGAATAGGGTGGGTTGGATAGGTAAGGACAGCCAAGCCAGCTGATGTCACTTTTAGCTAGAATCTCTAAAAGAAGTTGAAAGAGCTAATATCCATGTGAATTTTCTACTTTTTAAGTCTTGGCAACTGATTCAAAATCTGAAAGAAATAATGGCTCAGTGAGCCATGTGTGGTGACCGCTAGTTTGTGACCTGATTTAATTGTATGGCTACAGGAAACTCACTCAAGTTGACTCCATCTCGCTTCAGCTGCCTACCTTCTCATGAATTCTCAGTACTTGGGTTATTGTTTTAGTATTTTATTTTCTGTCTTGAAATTGTCCCATAGGCAAATTATACTCCTCAGAAACTGAATACATCAGAAACGTGTTTCTCATCTCAATCTCTTATGTATTAAGTATTTTTAGCCCTAGTCATTCCTGGGTCTTCTAAATCCAATGAAATACTGATCTTACTTGATCTCTCTACTGCAGTTTTTCCTCTGTCTTCCCTTAATCATTCTTAAATCTTTCTCAGAACCATCCAAGACTTTTGAGACCCACCATTGTTAGTCCGACATTCATAATTTCCTAGAATTTACCCCAGAAACCTAGCAACTGATGTTTATCTTTAAAACCTTTTGATTCTCTTCACCCATTTTTCCTACCCTCCAACCAATCTGTTCTCTGTATCCATGAGTTATTTTTTTATTTTAGATTCCACATATCAGAGGATCATGCAGTGTTTTTCTCAAATTTATTTCACTTAGTATAATACCCTTAACTTCCATCCATGTTATCACATGTGGAAAGATTTCATCTTTTTAGTAGCTGAGTAATAGTCCATTATATATCTATACATAGAGAGAGGGAGAGAGGAAATGTATTGCTTAACTTGGGCATACATTGAGAAAATGGCTTATCACTAGGTGATTTCTTCATTGTGTGGACATTGAGTGTCATTTCACAGCCTAGATATGTACAGCCTGCTACACACCCAGGCTCTAGAGTATGACCTACTGGGTTATACTATAACAGCCTGTTGGCAGCCTGTTAAACATTTCACTCAACGACCACAATTTCTTTAACTATCCACTGATTCATGAACACTTAGGTTCCAGATCTTGTTCCAGAGAGAACTTGTGCAGTCCTGGGATTCTCCTTTTATTGGGGTTGAGGGTGGGGACCTAGGGTTAGGTGGGCTCACTTTTTATTGGTGAATTAAAATGTAAGAGTGGAGAGTTTAAGGCACAGAAAGAAAAAACTAGTGTCTTAAATTGATCAAGTAATGAAATCAAGAGCTCTAGAACAGGATTCTGGGGGATCTGAGGGGAATGAAAAGTACCTTGGCTCTTCATCTAGTTCTGTGATTGGTGGTGTGTTTATTGGAGATAATTCTCTTTGAAGTAGATGCCTCTTGCAATCAGTCAGGCACTGTGGTACAAAAGAATGAGGGTTTCCACTATAGCCATACTGCTAAAACCCTCCTGCTGTTTTCCACAGTGGCCGCCCCATTTGACATTCCCACCAACATTGTCAGAGGGCTTTTCTCCACATCCTAGGGAGTGCTTGATGATAGCCTTTCCAACAGGTGTGAGGGTGTAGCTCATTGTGGTTTTGATCATCATTACTCTGAATGATGTTGAACATCTTTTCTTACACCTTTTGGTTAGCTGGAAAATACCAGTTCAGGTCTTCTGCCTATTTTCAATTGGATTATCTTTTTGCTGTTGTCAGATAAATTGTTTATGTATTTGAATATTAACCCTCTGTCAGATAATTTGCAAATATTTTCTCCCATTTAGTAGGTTGTCTTTTAATTTCTTTTTTTAAATAATTGTTATTTTTGTGTCTTTTACATTACTGTATATTCCCTGTAGGTTTCCCACCACCAATTCACCCGCATACTGTCACCACAGTCCCTTGTGCTCCCCTCTCCCCCGTTCTGAGCCCCAATCTTCCCCCCTCTTTAGCTGATTGTCGCTCTTGTATTTGGTTCCCCTGTATTCCTGTTACTGTCTTTTCTTAATTTCCTTGGTTGTGCAGAAGCTTTCTGGTTTGATGTAGTCCTACTTATTTTTGCTTTTGGTTTTAGATTCAGAAAACCATTGCGAAGACCTGTTCCAAGGCCTTGTTTATTACTGCCTGTTTTCTAGGAGTTTTATGCTTTCAGGTCTTACATTTCAAGTCTTTAATACATTCTAAGATGTATTAAATAGTGCCTATGTGCCAATCTCGCCTGCCATCTTATATAAACTTATATTGGAATACAGCTATGCTCACTTATTTGTGAATTTTCTTGACTACTTTCAGACTGTAATGGCAGAATTAAGCAATTGAGCCATTCTGCACTCTAACTTGAACTTTCTAAACAATTCAGTCATGTCACTTCCAAAACTGTCACCTTTCATTTCTCAAAAGGGGACCCTTATCTCTTTCTGCTTGTCACTTACCTGTGCACTTCTACAGTGTCTGTCACAAGTAACACAAGTTTGCTTTAATTGCTTACTTGTCTTGCTCCCTAGACTGAGCTCAGGTTTTATTCCCTGTTATCGTTGGAATAGTAAGTGCAGAGTAAACTGCCAACTGAATAATGTTACCGTTTTTGTGTTATAGGTACCTGTCTGTTGTACTAAAACTGGTGTAAAACATTTACACCACAAGGCTCAAGAGTTTGACATTGGGGTTTATTTTGAAGCAAATGGGCATGGCACGGTAAGTTCTTAGAACAATTACAACTGACTTCAGCTGGCACTTTTTGTGATGGCAATTCTACATCTGGGTAGTGATAAGTAATGTTACATTTTATTGAAATAATGCGTATGATGGTGGAATGCTTAGTTAACTTAATATTCTCTCACATGTTATGAAACTGGTTTTTAGATTGTGGTCTTTGAGTATGAAGAGAGATACTAACTTGTTCTAATACTTTCTTTAAAAAATGTGAGGGTAGTTCTTAATTTTCTTAATGCAGATTATGTCTACATTATTTCCCTTAAAATGACTATAGGTGGTAAGAGGAAAGTATAGTTACTGGTGAATTGGTAAGTATTGGAACATTTGATAATTAAGTCATAAAACATCTTGAAATGAGTTTAGCCATAAGCATATAAAATTTTACGGTCTCTTAACAGACTGTTTAAAAAGTTTATTTTATTGAGATGTAATTCACATACCATAAAATATACTACTTAAATTTATTTAATATTTAAGTGGTTTTATGTATTTACATAGGTTCAGAATTTTTCTTTTTAAAAGGTTTTTATACCTTACCACATTTCATAAGTGGACTGGAGGTGGCCAACAGAAAATGTTATCTAGGTCAAATCATTTTCTTCATTAATTCAGATTGAGTTCTAGAGACTAGGAATATAAGAAAATAAATGCAATTAAAATATAGCTTCGGTGATCTAATGCAGGGTTTGGTAAAGATTTTATGAGATCAGATAATAAATATTCTAGATATCGTGGAGCATAAGGTCTCTGCTGCAACTTCTCAACTACTGGTTTGCAGGGTGAATAAATGGTGATGGCTATGTTATGGTAAAACACAGGACCAGTCTTAATTTGTCAACAAATATGTATTTCAACAAGTGATTGAGTGTAGTGGTGCTGCTCCAACTCAGGATCAGGCCTCTAGTCATGGGCAACACATTTCAAAATGACAGGAGTCTTGAGAGAAATGACATATATCCATGCCACTTTCGTCAGTGTGTGAAAATACAATGAACCTTCTTTGTACTTTTACCTAGCTTATATTCTTAAAAAGTTAGGACAGGAAACTAATTGCAATGAATTACATTCTTTAAAACAAAATGGATACAGGTAGGCTGAGGAGCCTAGTTGCACAGAAGTGATTGAACTGGCTGAGGGGCAAACCTAACTAACTCCTCGTGTGTATTCACTTTTGCTAAGGTGGTACTTGGTAACAAGCTCTTCAGTTTTGAAAACAGTTTCATAATCCATAAATGAACCCCCTCCCTCTTCCTTTCCCCCCCACCCAATAGTATTCTGAGACACCCATGTTTCCCCTCAGAGTCTCCAGATTGATTGAGACTTTCAAAAGTAGTGTAGCTGCCATGATATACTGGGCTTATTGGATTGTGCTTGGTGATTTATATGCTTTCATTGCAGGTGCTATTTAGTAAAGCTGCTGAAACAAAGATAAGACAACTAGCAAAAGACCTAGAAGATAATAAAAGAAAAGCTGCTAAGATGCTTGAAAACATCATTGATTTGATTAACCAGGTCAGAGGCAGGCTTTTGTTTACTTCTACATTATTCAGAAGGTAGGCAGAACAGCGTCCAAAGTTAAAGTGGGAGGGCCTGTGAGTGCCTTGTAGTACATACATTTGGGATTTACCCTGAAATGCAGTGATGTGCTCCTCAGACATTTTGTGATGAAAACAGTGAGTAGCTTTTAGTCAACAGATTGAGCTACTTAGTGTTTGTGAATATGTATAAGGCTAAATATTTTTTAAATACTTTTCCTTTTTGAGGAAATTGAAGGTTATTGGTGTCTCTGACAAAGAACATATACATGTATGTAGGTCAAAGTGTTGGGTCTGGAAGATAGATATGGATGGTGGTTAGAGAACTGAGAGCTTCTTGCACATATTGGGCATGTTATGTAACTCACTGTAATCCTTGTAACACAGGCATTAGCTGTAATTTCTCAGTTTATAAGCAAACAAAAGCTTTGAACAACAGTGATGGAATGTAGATCCAACTTTGAGTGTGTCTTATACCAAAAGTCCTAATTTCTCCACTTTTCAGTGAATGATGCCTTTTTGGCATATGTCAAAGGGGGATCTAATTATAATGAAAAAATAGAGCTAACAGGATGTTAGGTAGATAACCGTTAAAATTATCCAGTCTAATCTCATTTATAGATGAGGAAGGCAAGTTTGCACAGAGCTAGTTTGTCTTCCATAGATATTTATCCCCACACTCCAGTGCTGCATGAGGGGAGGGGAGAGCACAGACAGCATTCCTAGCCAGGCTTTGCTTGTATTAAAGTGGTTTCTTCCATGTGTTTCCCCCTTTCGTAGGCAACTGGTGATGCTATTTCTGACATGCTGGTGATTGAGGCAATCTTGGCTCTAAAAGGATTGACTGTACAACAGTGGGATGCACTCTACACAGATCTCCCAAACAGACAGCTCAAAGTTAAGGTGTGATTGGGATTTTAAAATTCTTTTCAGAAAATTAACACATTGTTTGCAGGTAGTTTTTATCGTGCGCTAACAAGTGGCGCGGGCCATTTTTGCTGATTTTTTAAGTATTAAAAAAAAAAGTATAAAAAACATTTATACATTACCAGCATTCTACCACTAGTCTATAAAAAACGTATTAATACGTGCCCTGCGCTCTACTACCAGTCAACGTAAAACGTATAAATACGTTTCCCGCATACAATGTGTTAAAACCCAAATGGTGTCATATTTCATTCTGTATTATTTCCTGATATTTTTACAGGATAGCTCTTAACCAGTCTGTTGTATGAGACATAAATGTAATATAATATTTCCCATATTTTGAAGCAAAGCCCATGATTTCCACTGAAAATGTTTCCTTTACATTCTTGGCTCATAGGCTAGAATCTGGGCTGAAAGGGGAAGCATTTTTAAATCATTTTAGATAAATTGGTAATTGATTTTAGTATAGATTTACACTAGTTTATATGTTTGCCAATTTGTGCCAATATGTGAAAGGTAGCAATAGTGGAGTTCACAGAAATGCTGCTTGTTAGATTAGAGGAGATTCTTACCATGACCACCTTAACTTATCTTCTTTATACTTGATTATTTGATCAGTGAATAAATCATACAAGAATTACTGGTTACTTCAGTGGTAATTTTAAGAAAGTATGGAAATGTTAGCAAAAGGTATTTATAGATTGAAAAAATGAGAAGCTCTTCAGATGTTAAATAGCTGATTTTGGCAGAATTATAAAGTTCTATGCTTAAGCTCATACTTTAGTATTTCAGTACCATACTTTATGGTACAATAAGCTGAAATATAGGTCTGTTAAAAATGAAATAGCAATAATCATGTTTTGGTGGGAAGTGTTGAACAAGCTAAGCTTCTGAAAGGGAATGCAGTGCTCACTATAAAATGCTTGTGTGTAGGTTGCAGACAGGCAAGTTATTAGCACCACTGATGCTGAGAGACAAGCAGTTACACCCCCAGGACTACAGGAGGTGATAAATGACCTGGTGAAGAAGTATAAGCTCTCTCGAGCTTTTGTTCGACCATCTGGGACAGAAGATATAGTCCGAGTATATGCAGAAGCAGACTCCCAAGTAAGCTGGGATAGTTCTATTAAAAAAAAAAAAGTGCAGTGAGAGTCTAATAACATGTTTAGTGGGGGTGGCAGGAGGGGAGAAAATTATTTTAATGTCTTTTTTTTTACCTGAAAGTGCCCTGTTTAATTTATGTAGCCAAAAGTGGACTACCCTTAAAAAAAAAAAAATCTTGCTTTGTGAAGAGTTTTTGAGATCCATTTTGAAATAAGTAGGTACCATCAGTCATGCTGCTTAAAATTTGTCTATAGACTGGATATGTTTTAAAAATATCTGATAGTCTCACTGTGTACCTATGCTATTTTCCAGAAAGGGACAAGACTCTGGTCTGGATTTTTTTTAACATTTTAAATGTGTTCATTTCTGTTGTACATAAGTATGAGTCTCTCCCCATCCACTCACTCCCTTCCTGGATGTCTCATATCTATGGTCAGCTTTCAAAGTTTCTCTTTGCCTGATTTCTCTGGATTCCACATATAAGTGAAACTATCTGATATTTATATTTTTCATTCTGACTTACTTTGCTTAGCATAATCCCTTCTAGCTCCATCCATGTTGCTAAAAAACCATGAATTTATCTTATGCTGAGTAGTATTCCATTGTGTATATATATGTGATCTGGATTTTTATTATTTGCACCCTCAATATATACTCCTGTCTGTTACCTTAAACCCTTGACAAAAGTGTTTGTACAAGCAAAGTAGAATTGTTTGGTTGCTTAAATAGGTAGGGAATCAGAAGGAGCTATTTATTCTTTGCAGAAGTTTAGGCCATCCCAGAATATAATAAATAAATATCCCTGATGACTGAGATAACTGAGACCTTAAAAGTTACTTAGTCTTCTTACCCCTTGTAGCCTTTGCAGAGGTTTGGAATAACAAATTTTATCATCTGGTTTTTAATTAACTGAGGACTTACCTGAATTAGACTTGTTTTCCCTTTGTCTGTCTTGGAATGTATTACTGAAAGACGAAAAGCAAGAAACAAAATCAGGAGGCCCCCTCCCCGCAGACTGGCCGTTCCCATGGTAGCTGCTGTGTCTTTCTCATCTCAGTCTCCTTTTAACTAATTTGCAGGAAAGTGCGGATAGCCTTGCACATGAAGTGAGCTTGGCAGTGTTTCAGCTGGCTGGAGGAGTTGGAGAAAGACCTCAACAGGTTTCTGAAGACAAGTGAAAACATTTTTTTTTGGAAGTTTTTAGAGTAACAGTACTGCTATTTCTGTGACTGGTTCAGACACATTTATAATCATAATGTTTACACAGTCAGTGACTTTACTGGATTGTTCTGATTGTATTTTTCTAAGAATAATTCTTAGAAATAGGTACGTCTTACACGTTAAATTCACTTTTTTTAAAAATGAGACTTACCTCGATTTCATGTCACTTAAGCCCCAATATTTTATGAGTATGATTCAATCATTGATTTTGTATACAGGGGGGAAAATGCATAAGGGTTGCTGAAAAATTAAATCTTATTTATTACCAATTCCCTTTGTCTATTTCATTGCCATTATCTAACCAGGATGTTGTTTTGCCATACTCCCTCACTGTTAGTACAAATAGAGGTGAAAAAGACTTACATAACCCATTTTTTTTCCATAGCAGAATCTTCAGTTTTTAAATAACTTACCTCTTCAGTGAACATTAGAAATTCAGAAGTGCGAATGCGGAAGTTGTGTTGAGATGCCCAGGCTTCAATTCTATACTCCTTAGTGAAGGTAAATGGAAGAAAGCTAGCTGTAATAGCTTACCAAGCCTCTTGACAGAGTGATGCCATTCTGATGTTAGAATCAGTAACAGAGAAAAAAACATCCCCAATCTAAATTAAAGCCTGAAACCATTAGAAAAAAAGGTGCAGTGTGTATTTAGCAGGTTTGGAGACAACTCAGGACAATGAAACAATGGACTATATATATATATATATCTATATAGATCTTTCTTAGGCACCATAATCAGTGAGAGCCAACAATATTTAAACTTGATTCAGGCCACGTTCAGACATTTGCTCTTATTTACAAATATTACCTATTTAAGTACAACCTGAAACGTTTTTGTTACATACAAAAAAAAGAAAAAGAAAAACTATACTCAGAGCAATGTTTGTTTTAAATAATTACATTTACATTTAAGCTAAATGGATACCACTTGTGGTGCTCAAGTTTTTATCACCCCTTCCAGAAAATCTTTTTCTACCATCTCTTCTATTTTTTGCCTGGCTTTGCTGGAAAATGGTTTTTGGTTTTCCAGTTTTATGTCCTTATTAGGGAAGGTGTTTGAGTAGAGGACGGGGCTCCCTGAGTGTCCTGCACATCGGCTGGTGACTTTGCTGTTGAATACTTGGCTGAGCACGTTGAAGAATGGCAGGAGCTGCTCGATGCTGCGCACAGTGCAGATGGTAAGCAGCAAGTGCCCTGGCTCCCAGCCCAGTGTTCTCCCTGAGTTGTCTTCCTCTGGGTTTTTCTGCAGAAGACAAAAAGGGAATTGTAATTACTAGACAATGTGTAGTATAGAGAAAACTTGAAAAGATCAACATTAGCAGAGTTAGGAAAGGAATATAAATGACATTAAGTCTTTACTCCAAACATGAGAAAACTCTTGTTTCTGAGGCCTTTTAGTGCCAACTATAACTGTATATAGGAAGGGTTTAACGGTGAAGTAATATTTTCCAACTAGAATGCACAAGTCAACTTAGCAGAACTGGTTTTGAATAGAGAGAGTCAAATATAAAAGTTTATGTTGTGCTTTGCATATACTCAAAAAGCTCCCAGATTTCTGGATTCCCACCAATATAAGCAAGAACTAGGACACAATAACTAGGGAAGGAACAATGGGTCTTAACGCATTTCACCACAGTAAATCCATTACAGTTCCCTTTTAATGTTAAACTTTAGGCTTAAGCTCGCCACAAGATGGTAAGCAGGGACCAAAGTGAATAATTACTGTAAGCACTGCAGCCCTTAGAAAGGAAATGATCCCTCAGGAGAGAGACTACTGTCTGCTTTGATGCTGTGCTAAATAACATGGAGAGAAAAACTGGACCTAGAGTCAACTGGCTCTTCCATTAACCTACTACATGGCATCCTTGGGCAAGATATAGGAATGTTCTTCACTTCCAAAATAGAGCAATACAATCTACTTGTCATAGAAAAGTCAGATGACAATGTATTTGAAAATTGTGAACTAAATAGAAACACACAATAATTGAATTACACAAACACAGTTGTAGATAAGTCTTCTCTAAAGAAAGTAATAACTAAAGATGTGATGTCTGTGGACAAAATAAGATATGAAGACAATGGACGAGATAGAAAATTGGAAAAAATTCCTTCAGTGGGACCTAGTAAACAGTTACAATCTGTCATTCATTTACAAATAGAGTTTGCCTGCTAAGATCAGATGTCAAGAAGTTTGTGGTGTTTACCAAATATTTTAATATCACTAATTTTCCAGTGGAGAAAGCACAGGAAAAATCCAGCTTTTTTTCTTTGTATGGTTTTACAAAGTTTGCTTATTTTAAAATCTTGATAAAGGAAAATAGGTTTTAGTTAAAACCAGAAGACTCTAGAAGCAAAAAAGAAAATAGTTCTTTATGACCCAAAAAAGAGGGGAAAACAATAATTGTGATTACTATTTCTTAGCAGTTGTTTAACTGCTAATCTGAATTATTAGATATACTAAGCTGTCTTTCTTTACTGACTATTTTCACATCACTGGAACTGGTTAAGCATGCCACCTAAGTCAGACTGCAGTACAACAGTAATAAAGTATACAGTGTAAGTTTATTCTGAAGGAAAATGATTAAGATAACTCAACTCCTGACATAGCTTGTTTTTTGATGTAAGAAAACTAAGGCATAATCTTTTTATATTCCTATCAAGATGTACCTTTGAGAACTTTTATTAAGCACTTGACAAAGAAGAGTGCACCTGTTTTGGTGTTTCTGCTCTTTTAATCAGAACTATACCATGTCCAACATGTTTCTATTGCAATGACTCCCTTCCTGTGTACCTCTCTTATACTTATTGAAATTCAGACCTGGTTTTGTGTCTCAATATTTGGTCCGGAAGTGGCAACTTTTGTGGCCATATCGCAAGCATCAAAAAGCCACCCTCACCTGATGCTTGGCCATCTCCAATCCCTCCAAAATCACTGTCTTAAAGTCCTCCTCCTTGTCCTGTGGAAGGAAAGAGGAGAACTCACAGCCTTTGTTCCAGTGAAAAGTATGCTTGGTCATGAAGACCTTGTTTAAAGTGTTCTGCATGGGAAAATGTTTTCCAATCAAAACAATTTCCTTATTCTGTGTGGCAATAGAAGGGTCTTAGAAAAACTTATTTCTGGTGAGACAAAGTACATGTCTCTGGGGTCATACACAAACTATGATACCAAAATGAAAATTCCCAAGGCCTAGTCTAAAGTCTGGACCCAAGTTTCATGTTCACCTCTGTCCTTTTACATAATCCCTAGAGAAATAACTTGATTTTACACTCAAGTTCCTCATATCCTTTTCTTCATTTACTTCATTCCATTTGTGTAGTTTGTGGAATGTGGTTTAGGAGCTGTTACCTGAATAGGGAACCCCAGAAGACTGGAAAATTTCTGAGCACTCAAAGCACATAACTGCAAACTGGGATTCACAAAACAACCCACACTGTCCCAAAATTGTATAATATTTGAAAATTTTTGAAAGCCAAAAAAAAAGATAAAGGATTTGTAACAAAGCCCAAGGAGCATGGCAGACTTGCTATTATTTTGTTGGGCAAATATATGTAATTAGCCTGATGCATACTGAAAGCTATAAAGTATGAAAAACATGTATTTTACAAATTTTATCAACACACTTAAAACGAATTAAAAAAAAATGCAGTACCTTTGCTCTTTTCCGAAGAAGTTTTGCTAGTCGTACTACGTAAGGTTTAAATTCTCGTTGATGTATGCCCTGCCGCCTGACTTCCAACCCAGAATCATCTGAGGCTTCTGGAATAAATGCCCATCGGTACCTACGTATAGAAAAAAAGAAATCAACGTAAGATAAACTATGACAAGTCACATAATAAAAAAATCATGCAACACCCCCAACAATTAGATTCAGTTGTGCTGTGTCAGTTGTGCTGCTGGTAGCCCTGTCATTTTGGACGTATTTATTAACATGAGTCATCAGTAAATGAAGGTATTACCTACCTCATGGGATTATAATGAGTAAATGAATATGAAAATTTGCAATGTGCTCATTTTCATGAGCCCAAAGCAAGTACACAACAAATGTTTTTGTCTTCATTCTTTAAAAGGCAAAATCTCCAGCACATACTGGGCAAAATGTTTCCTAACTAAACTGAAAATATTTAAGAAAATTTAAGAATTCTTTCATATTTATTTTTGACAAAACTAATATATGGAAAAAATTCAAACACTGGAATGACATACAAAGAAAGGTAGCTTCCCTTCCACCATAAGATCCACTAATGTTGCTAGTTCCTTGTATATCCATCCAGAGTATACAAATAAAAGAGCATTTATTTACACAACCAGCCCCCTCCTCTTTGAAACAAAGAAAAGGTGGCTGTTTGTTTAAATTAGGTATTTTTGAGATAACAGCTATTTTTATAGCTACATATTCCAGTGGAAAGCAGAGATTTAATGAGGCTTCTAGACTGTCCAATTTCTTGCTATTATAAATAATGCTTTATGGATTACTTTATGTAATGCTGATTTTTGTACACGAATGTATAAGTGGTAAGAAATCCTCGGACGTATCAAAATTACAGTTTTAAAGAGACTGTTGTACTTTGAATTTTGATAAATATAACTGCTTTGACGAATGATTGGGCAGTATCAAAGTACATTTCCTGTAAGACTAAGAGATTTCACTTATGCTATAGAGTAAAAAGGAAATACAATTTTAGATCTTTACCATTCTGATGGTCACCTATAATTTTAATTAGTATTACTCTTATGAATACAGCTGATGACTTTACCCTGTTTAAAATGTATCTCTTTTCTATGAACTATTAGCTATGATTGGTGCATTTTTCTATTGGGTATTGATTTTTTTCTATTAACTATGGTATACTTTTCATACACACTGCAAATACATTTCACCAACTCACTACTGCTTTTTAAATTTTATGGCAATTTTTAGATACACAGGTCTTAATTTGCATGTAATATCATCAAATATTTGAACTGCTAAAATATAAGTATCATGCCTACAAAAATATTACTCATTCAAAATTATATAATTCTCCGTTATTTTCTGTATACAGTTTTTCTTAAAGAAATGGTAGTTTTTTTAAAAAAAAATTAGCTAATATGGCATATTTCATCTGTTTTCCACTTTAAATTGACAAGTACTGAGGAGAAAATCATTTTAGTTCTTATCATGGAAGCTAAAAAGTCAATACCATGAGATAATACTACTTAATTGTTCCTCCTAGAGCATTGAAGAGTACAGTTTCTATCATCAGTGTGGAGAGGAGAATCCCAGCTCATTTTGGCCACTTTGCTACCAGTCCGCTTAGCATCCTGTTCTGAATTTCTTCAGTAGTAACATGAATTTAATAGATACCCAACCACTGAAATTCATCAAGAAGTAGATGTATATGATTTTCAAATGGAAAAGAAAAATTGAAGGAATTGGAATTAATCTCAAAAAAATTCTAGTTCTTATTAAATTTGATGAAAAGTAGGCTTATGAAACATCAATTTTTGAAGATTTGATCATGTCCAAATATAGGAAGAAGAGTCCAAGTTTACTCTTTATCCCAATAATATTCCACTCCAGAAGAATAATAAATATAATACTATATAATAAAACATTATATAACGTGATCATGTTGGCAGATTCTCATTATCTTAGCTCTATTTTAGTAAAACATAGTTTGCCTTTTACTTTAAAATGTAACATGAAAATAATTATTTTTGAGTACTTATTAACAAGACATTGGGAAAATTTACTTGTATTAGCCCTTTGCACTCGAGCGGCACCGCTACAGCAGCCGGCAGTTTAATGCGTCCACTCAAGCGGCGCTGCTATGGCCTCTGGCGGTTTAATGTGCCCACTAGAGCGGCGCTGCTATGGCCTCTGGCGGTTTAATGCGTCCACTCAAGTGGCGCAGCTAGGGCGCCCGAGCGGTTTGGAAGTCAATATGTTTATTTCCGATGTGTGATAAGATATCTTATCGCAATTACTTTCATGGACCAGGCTCGGCCTGCATCCTTAGCCAATTCTTAGCTTAGATTAGTTAATCTCAGTTTAGCATTGTAATACGTGTCCTGACAAACCGAGGCTGCATCTTGGGGATTGTTTGACTAAATATCACACAAAAACTAATTACAGAATGTAATATTTAACAGATTTTGTTGTATTCAATGTAAAAATAAATAAATTGGTGAAATTTTATTATTTGTATACGTTTGTTTGAGTATAACATGATTTCAAAGTACCTGTAAAACTCTTCCCTAATATAGCTGAAATCGTCATGAGTGGCTGGTTCGCCCACGCGAAAAAAGCCTCGAGTGCAAAGGGTTAGTTTTCTGTCTCCCTCTGCCATCTTTATTCAATAATCATCTGAAATAAAACAGCCTCCTTAATTCCAGTCTTTTTTTTTTTTTTTTAGATTTTATTTTTGTGTAGAAGAGCTCAGGTATAGGCTAGAGGTGCAGGGGGTAAGAGGATTTACCAGAGACAGAGTGGGGAGCAGAACAGGAAGATTGACTGAAATACACTGCTAAGGGGAACAGCAGGTGAGCCGGAGGGGTCTGCTGTGCCATATGTGGGTTAGCTCCCTGGCCAGGAATCCAACTCAGGCTATGGTGGCGATAGCACTGAGACTTAACACCTAGGCTAACAGGAAGGGCCTTAATTCCATCCTTGTCCTTTTTTTTTCACACTATCCAACTAAAGTAAAACTTCTAAAATGTGAGACTGATAATATCAATCCATTGTTTAAAATCTCTGATGGCTTCCCATGGTCCGTAGGTTAAAATACAAATTCTCTAATATAGCTGACAGGCCATTACATAATTAGATCTCTTTCCAGCCTTTAAACATTGTCCAGGAATATGGATCTTTCAACACCAGATATACCAGGTCTACTCCAGTTTCTAACTCTTTACATGGAACTTCTGCAACTCTCACTCTTTACCACCTCAGTGGAAAACCTTTCTCAGGACCAGCTCTGACCATCAAAACCAGGAGGAGGTGTCTGCTGCATCTTACAGCATCTTGCATGACAGCTTTTGGAACACCCATCCTGTTTTTATATCTTTTTCATGGATTTGAAGCTGGGGAGTCATGTACCCTTTCCTGCCTCATATACAGTAGAGGTACTTAATTTGTTGACTGAATAGTCTGTTAATGTTAATATATCCACAGCAACCATTTATTTACAATAACTGTGCTGTCCCACCCCCTGCCAAAATAATTACATTTTAATAAAAATTATGAATATTTTAAACTTATATAAAAACTTATTAAGCTTAGATGTCAGTGACCAAAGCAAATTCATTTTAAAAATTACCCATTTTATAGCCTTGCTTTTACTTACATCTGAAATTGAGGAAGATTTTCTGAGGGCAACGCCAGAGCCAAATCCAAAAATTTGCAAGCAGAGAGATAGAGGTTCAGCCACCGCTGGCTGTTATATGAAGTAGAAAATCCATTACCTCCTGTGTAGGTTGTCTCCAGACCAGCCACAGAGGGGCCTGAAGTCCTGTAAGCAGGAGACAGTGATGTCAGCAGCTGGACCTCTTTATTAACAGGCAATTCCTAGAAAATCTTAAAGTAGCAGCTAGTATTTTTCATAATCTGATAAATAGATCACTAATTCCTAAATGAAGTCATGACTAGATTAGTTTTTCTGTTCTCCAATCAAAATTTCACTGTTCTTTAAATTTTAAGAAAATAAAAATATACAGAATAACATGTTATGGTCACGAAATACAAGAAATATAAAAATACAACCTATGAAACTAAGAGATCTCCCTACTACTGAGTATTATACAGGAATGGGTGGGTGGGGGGACTTTCTATAACAATAAATACAGTTATTAGTACAGAGGACTTTTTAAAAAAAATACATCAAGCACTGAAGAGTAAAACACCCAACACACACCGTCTTCAAGGAACATTTCAGACTTCATAAGTTTGTTCAAAAAGTTTTACATAAAAATATACATTAATAAGCAGCCACTATTAAAATAATTTAATTATGGTACTTTAATTGTGAGCACTGGAGAAGATCTGGACCTTAGTTACAGAATACCTACCATAAATGGTTTTGCTGCACATTTCAGGGATATATCTGACCTACCAAAACCAACATGGCTCATGTAGCTGAAACAACACTGAATTGCTTTAAATTTGTGTCTAGAGATCAAAGGCCATGAATACTGGTAGTTTAATCCAGTTTAAAATGCTTAAGGAGTAAGTGACAACATATAATATCCAATTAGGATCAAGTAAATGACAGCACACTACATATATAGTCTTCAGATAAAACAGAATACTGTCTCAGTTGTAAAGTAACATTCTGGATGATTTTAGGATGTGAGATATAAGAATATACCGAAATGAATTACGTATTACCGTGAAATATCTTCATCGGCAGTGAGTTCCTGCTCCATCAGTAAAAATACTTGTACCTGAAGACCATGGAATAAATGTTATATACTGATTTAAACTGGATATATATTCTCTTTCAAGTTCTCGTTTAGGCTATATTTTCATTAATGTAAAGACAAATTTTAGGATGCAACTTCAGAATCTTAAATTATACGTCGTTTCTACAGTGAAATGGCAAATTTAGCACAGAGCTTTACCAATCATTTGGCAAAGATGAGAAGGAGGCATGCTTTTGTTTTCAGTGATTATGGGGTAAAAAAATCCATTATTAACAAAAGGAAAAATATTTAAACCAATATCTTAGTTGGAATCTTCTAAACGCTAGGTTTTCAGAGACACAGATTTCTTTACTATTTTCCCAACCCCCCAACTCCCCATGTCATTCAGGTGAGGATGACTGGCTATGGTTTGGGGAAGGAAATGGGTTAGTGTGATGACACATGGGATGGTTTTCCTGTTCAAGCATTTACAAAACCTTTGTGAGCCTCTCTGCGGCAATCTTAACTGGGGTGAGAGCTAGCTGCATTAGGTCAGTCATTTAAATCTAGCTAAACCATCTCTGATGATGGAGGAGATTATGCTACAGGTGGGAATTGGGCCTGGGGTCATGGAAAAATTAAAAATTTAATGAAGAGACTGAATTAAACCAGATCAGCTGATGCAAAGTTAAGCTGTACTGAGGTGGCATCTGGCTTGTTTTACTATTTTCAGTTGTAAAATTGTTAGTAATAGGCTCATTTTAGAGTTATATTTTATAATTTAGATTGGATCAAAAGTAACTTACAAGTTCCGTAATCATAGTAGGCCAAAGTGAGGTAAGATGTTGTGGAGACATTCTTAAAAGTAACACTCTGAAAAACAGGAACACTTGAGAGTGAAGAGTTGGCACCTGGGGCAAGCGGAGACTCTCAACCAATCTCTCTGAAAGAAATGCAGTGTGTTTGCAAAATCTAAATAATTTGACTTTTAAATACAATCCATTCTTGTACTTCTCAAACTCACTGTGGTGAAGGACTAATTTTTTTAAAAAAAATTCAATATGCTGCAGATTGATACTTTTGTAAAATAAGATAGAAATGAATTACCAGAAAAATAAAGATAATAGAAATGCCATTTTATTACTACATTCAACATATTCTGTCAAATTGCCATAGGAGATTAAACTTCTTACTCCAAATTTCTGTATTTATCATGGATGTAATAACAGAGTGGTAGTGGTTCATGGGCTACATTATAAATAGTACTGATCTAGTTAATTTAAAAAAAAAACACAAGACAAGTAACATCTTTTCATTCTATATTGTTTGATTATATCATTGTCATTTATTATTATAGTGTTGATAAGAAAAAAAGAACCTAGGCCATATTGAAGGAAATTATATTAGAAATTATTGAAGGAAATTATATTAGAGCACCTGGTTTTGATATATTTTACTGGTTTTGTCATTTTACTTGAAATTTCTGAGAACTATCAATGATGGTTAGGAAAGGATTTACTGTATGGTACATTCCCCAATACTGGTCCCAAATGCTATCAAGTAGACCTCCAAATGCTACTTCAGCCAAATTTCCTGGTTTTGCCAATATTTTGGTCCTCTCTTTAAAGGTATCTAACCCCAAATCCACAATTAAGAACTGCTAAAATGCCTGCCTTTGGCAAAACAGTTTTATACCTCATCCTTAAAAACGAATTTTCAGAAAATTTGTATAGCAGAGAGCATGTTTCAGCAAGTCCTACAAATTCAGTGTTTACTTCTTTTGCTTAATGGTGATAATTTTGTTGTAGAACAAATGTCTAATTCTACGACATTCTCCACTGACTTCCACTTTGCAATTTTGGGGAAGTATTTTCTAAAGAACAAAAAAATATCTATAGTTTTAAAGATAAAGAAAACAGGTATTCACTACTTACCTTGTATATCTGGAAGATACTTCTGGTACTGGTCAACTTCACTGCTAAAAATAGCAAATGCCAATCTTTTGAGAAGCATGGCTCTCTGCTCTAGCTCCACATCACGGTTTGCAAAAAGATTAAGTGAACTGCTTTGAGCCACAGCTACACGAGCTGAAAAAGCAAGTGAGAGAAAGGTTGTGATACAGTCATTCAGTCATTTGAAAATAGATTATTCAGTTACTTGCTTTTAAAGATGGCTATATACCCTACATTATCCAAGAGTAAGAAGAGCTTAAGGTAGAAGATTTGGGGCTCCTCTCTGGGGCAAAAGGATTAGCAAACAGATACAGCCAGAAGACCAGATGGAGCAGGAATCAAGATATGAAGAGAAGGAAAAATTTAGAACTAAGTTTCAGAATGTAAAATCATTAATAATGCCATTTTATAGACCCTTCACTAGATTATGCCATCTGCCTAATTCTTCCTCATTGCTTTAATAATCATTTCTGATCTAGCCTGGCCTACCTAGCTCTCCTCCTTCCCATGTCTTGTCATCATCCCCAGCTCAGTCTTCTGTAGCCACACTGGCTTGGTTGCTGTCTCTTGAATTCACCAAACTTGTTCCTACCAATAGGATCTTTGTGATTTTTGTTCCCCATGCCTGAAATAATATGTCCATAGGACTTCTCATAGTTTTTATGGTTTTACCTCAAATATGAGCTCATTAGCTGTTATTTAAAATGTATGCCACTGCCCCATTTTCTTCATAACTTTTTACTTAAGCCCTGAGATAATCTAATTTGATTAGGTTTGTATTAATACCTGGCACATTTTTGTCTTAATATTTGTTGAATGGATGAATCTTAACCTTAAAACAACACTGTGAAAATGAGAATCTACTGCCCCTTTTCTATTAGGGGAAACAGCAGTTTGAATTAAAGAACTTTCATGTAGAGTAATCTGCCGTCACTGCTATTTAGGTCATTTGTTTAATAACTTTTAGGCTTAACAAAACATCCAGTAATTTTTTTTTTTAGATGAAATACTCTGAGGAATCCTAATATATTAAACCAATCAAGATAGATTAGAAGGGAAGTGAAGAGTGATTCTGATGTCTTCCCCCCTTGGCCCTTTCCTTCACAGAAGATAGTGCCCAGATTTAGAGTAACTTGTTCCAAATGCTGGATTCAATTGCCTGCCTTACCCTATTTCCTGAATAAGCTTGATCTATGCCAGGCACTATGCCGTGTGCAGAGGAAGCTATTTAAAATAGACGTGGCCCCTTTCCGCCACCATTCGCCCCCAAAAGGACGAACAGTTTTACTTATTCTTTATCACTACATGCCCTCTTTAAGTTTTAACATTATATTCCTATAGGGCACTAGGTATAATTTGACAAAAATCTAATATGGTAGCTCCTAGAGAAGAGTAAAGTAAATAATAAGAATGGATCAGTATAGGAAAGACACTGCTTAGTTTGTCATCGCACAATACTCACTCATTAAATCTCTAAATGTTGTTTTATCATGTGTCATCAAATTGTCCATAATTGCTCTCCAACTGAAAGAGATAAGGATTATGGTATATAATTAACATCTTGTTACTATTGTTATTGTGGGGAAAAAAAAAACTATTCTTCTTTGTAACAGACTATGTGAGATGCATTATTATTTTGAAGAAAAAAGGAAGGCAATGACTTACTGATTAACACAAGAGGCATCCATTTGAAAGAAACTGGGATCCATGAAGAGGTCAAAGGCTTCTTTTTTCCAAGCTCTCCGTGTGTACTGATATCCACTAAGACTGCTGAGCAGTTGGACACAGGCCCGATAACTCGGGGCATTATGTGCACTAGGAGTAAAGAAAATCGCCTTAATGTACATGTTGTAACTTTAATCATATTGTTATTTGTAAGTGTTCACATTAACCTAAAACAATTCTAGAAAACAACCTTAAGGGAAATAATGTTATTTGTTATCATTAGATAAAAATCTCATCCTGTGATAATGCCTAAAATAGCAATAAAGGAACACAATTTGTTTCTAACAGGCTATTAAGAAATTTACTTAAATAACGATAGTACCTGTGATTTCGGAGGTAGGGTACAACATAATGCATAATATTTACAAGTAAAGGAATAACCCGTTCCTTTTCATCACTATAGAAAACCATATCCAAAAGATGAGCCAAAACCTAAAAGGAGAAGAAATGGAGTATAATGTAAGAGCTGAAACTGACAGCATTAGAGATAATTTTCAGCCTGCAAAAAACAGTCTCTTAAAATTAAAAAATCTAAAATCAGATCTCAGCCATTTTTATATGAATGATTTTTGCTACAATTTTCGTTTTCCTCTATTTTAGATATATGGTATGAATATGGGCAAATTTTATGATGTAAGTATAGATAAAGATGTCAAGACCCTTCTAATGTGATAGTGAGGAAACAGTGAATTGAGAATGAGAAATTTATTAGTCTTCTTTCCTTGACTCAGTTAAAAGGGGGCTTGAAAAGAAGGAAACGAATTGAGTTCTCAAGTCCCAAGTCTATCAGTTAATAGCTATTTGGGCTTATAAGTTTTCTTCTAATCTTTCTGGGTATCTATAGTTCTACAGAGGAACATAAAAGACCTACAATACTGTGTAACAGGGTACAAAAAAAGAACTACCAGAGGATGCAAGTAAAAATGTAAGCTAAAATGTAAGTAAAAATGTCCACTAACTGCTTAGTTACACCAAATTACACTAACAATGTGTACACTTACACATTACACTTAAACTACTTAGTTAACTAACAATGTAGTGGCCTCATTATACCACCTCTACCCCTCCCCACCATACTGTGAAACAAAGGTACTTTTCTTTTTCAAAGTTACACTTTAAAAAAGCAGTACATAAGGGGAGTAATATCTAAAATTATTATCACTTAAATGACATAATCTAAATACAAAGTTGAAACATTAATTCTATATAGTGATTTCTAAAAAGTACGAGTGGTTTTTCAAATTCAAACCTCTGTAAGAAATACCTGCTAATATTCAGTTGTGAACCTGTTTACTTGAAAGTACATATGAAAAAATGTAGTGATATTTACCTCAGAGAGTAATGTCAATGCATGGACACTATATACAGAAGGAGTAATGTTTGAGGTTTCCATTGCAGGTGATAACATATCTAAATAAGAGAAAAAAACAGATAAATTGCATCCACAGTTAGGTCTTTTCCCACTGATAAAAGCTACCTACTAAACTTAAGAAAAGGAAGAATTTATGGTATTTACAGCGCTAGCTAATGATTTTCTAGGTCTACAAATATAAACCTAAACATTTGACAGCAGTACCTTCAACATCAGATTCCAAATTGGTTCCATCCACCATTATTTTGGGAGAAGGCTTAACTTCAAGATTTCGTCGCAGCCATGTTGTCTGCTCCAAAGAAGAACCAGCAATTGCACCAATTGCATCCACTATTTTATGAGTCACATCCTAAAGAAACAATGAAAAAAACCACTATATGTATGTATGCATAGGCAAACATGAAACTTCACAGGTATCTTATTTGATCTTCCCATTTCAGAGTTGAAGATACTAGGGAAAAGTCTTAGCAAGAGCCTGAAATTTAGAGCGCCTTACCTGAAGGTCTCTTTGGTCTTTTTTATTTTCCAAATTAGGGTTTTTCATAATAAACTCATTCAGAACCCTGAAAGGGCCAAAGGAAAAAAAATAGGAAATATTAGTCTAAAGAAATTGTAAAGGCCCCAAACTGAAAAGGAATGAAATGTCCTGAAACAGGGAAACGAACTGCGGCCTATTCTTACAGTGAAATACTCAACAGAAATGAAAATGAGTAAATTATAGCTATGTGAAATTACATGGATGACTCTTACAAAAATGTGTGAAAGAAGCAGACACAAAATATATATATTTATAGTCCAGAAAAAAGGGAACATTTATCTGTGGTGTTAGAAGTCAGAATAGTGGTTGTCTGTGAGGAAAAGGAAGGGCCTAAGGGAATATAAGTCTTCTTTCTTAATTTAGCTTCATGATTAAATAGTTGGTACATTCACTTTGTACTGACTTGCAGTTATATACTTATTTTTAAGTTTTTCTGTATATATGTTTCTGTATATGTTTCCATATATCAATGGAAAGGTAAAAAACAAAAACCCAAGAAACCCAAACCCACCAATCTTAAACCATAATACAGAAATGATTTTTTACCTTGTATATGTAGAAATGAAAAAAATTTATGAATAAAGTATCTTTAAATAAATTCAATGTTTTTAAAATTTTTAAAAAGTACTTGTATGCTAAAATTTTACCCATATTACTTTGACTTGATTTTATTGAGAAATTACATGCATAATTATTTGCAAACTAATACGTGAAGTAATATTGAAGAGCAATTTTCATATCGATATTTTGTAATTAGAAATTTTTAAAGTTTCAATAGCATGGGGAAAAACAAATATAAATGGGGAATTAATTTTCTAGTACAAGTGAAAATGTTGGAACTTTTTACTTAAACACTCAGAGTACACACAAATTGATACAGAGGTAGGATTCTTCAGTATCTGAGAAATAAAGGAAAGGTAGCTGAGGAAATAGCAAGTCTCAGGGAGGAGAAGGTACAAGTCACAACACATTAGCCAGCAGGGCTATTGATAATTAAAAGAACTACATATGTTCCCTCTTTGAGCCTTAAAACAACTCAGGGATAGGTTGAAGTATCATTCCTGCTAGAGATGAGAAAACAGCCCTGGAGAGGGTTACTGAGGGACACAGATTTGCAAATAAGAAATTCATGATACTGTTACTTGATTTCTAGTATTTACATTTCTCTCTCAGCACTAAAAATACTAATTATCTTCTTGCCCACCCCCCTCACAATAGTTAGCTTAGTCTTTGATTTAGGATTTGCAGACATTGAATTGACTGCTCTTTTCATTATACCTTCAGTCTCTAAAACCCCTTCAGCTTGCTGATTTATAACATTTTCAAATGAGGTCCAAGGGATCACAACAATTCCTGAAGTTCTCGAGCAGGGTCTCTTACTCACTTTTGCTGGGCTGGAAACTTAGTGGTACTCAGTCATTTCAGGTTGATACTTTCTCCTCAAGTCTTACCACTCTTCTTCCACCTCCTTTGCTTCCTGGCAGGAAACTACATGCCCATATTTACCAGAAAACTTGAGGCCATCTTACTGAAGAACACTCACTTTACTTCGTTCTGCTTCAAAATTTTCTAGACCACTGGTTGCCAAATTAGAATTGCTAGTTTCTTTAAGAATGCGGGTAGAAACAAAATCCCTCTATATAGAATCACATATCTACTTACACGAAATCACCATTAGAGCTATAAAGTTAACTAAAAAGTCAAAGTTCTTTGCACTTTGTTGAATTTATATCTGTTCAGTGGTAATGTGTTTACTGTCACTCCTTATTAAAGATATCATTGTAATGTCTGAGATAATGTAAAAAGTTTGGTGAAAGTTTATTATCATTCCTTTCTCTCTTACATCTTAGGTAGCCTTTTTCAAATTTAGTATGAACTCAAATCACTTGGTGACATTGTTAAAAGTGCAAATTCTGATTCAGGTAGTCTGGGGTGGAGCCTAAGGTTCTATATTCCCTAAAAAGTTCCCATGGTATTCCATTGCTGCTGGTTGAAGGTTCATCCTTGGAATGGCAAAATCTTAGAACACATCTTTACTTCTCACGCTTACGCTGCCATTCTCTGCACACCTCTGAAATCTCTGAAATCTGGCAAGATCAAAGAACTCCTTCTCTCAAGAATCTTCTCTCTCTTTCCACTTACTATTTGCTGAGCACTGAGGAACTTTACAAATATTAACTTATTTAATCCTCCTAACTTTATGAGATAGGTGCTATTATGTTTCTATTTCAGATGAAGAGGTTAAATAACTTGACCCAATACCACACTACTAAGTAAAGGAGCTGTGATTTGAACTCAGGCAGAGAGTAACTTCAGTCTTTTCTGTTAACTACACCCTCCAGGTCTTTCTTACCATTATAATTTTGATATAACTTTCAAATCACATTTTTTTCCCACATTCTCTTTAACTTCTGAATTCATTCCACTACTGACTTGCAGTCATGGCCCATCCTCAAAACCTACAATCATACCCTGCCCCATGATGAAATTTCTTAAAGTGCAGAATTCTTCTCCATCTAACTCCCACCTATATTTACATTCTCCCACATTCTAGTGCCTGTACCCTACTCTATAACAATACCAGATAGTGTACTTTGTTCCAGTATATCCTTCTGTTTCCTGTATCCACAGAAGTTTTCTGTTCCTACCACCTCCATTCACTCAGCAAGTATTTACTGGGGATCAATTATGAACCAAGAATAATGGTGAATAACAAAAAAAAAAAAAAAACACTGTCCATCACATCATGGTGCTCAGAGTTAATGGTGACTGAAATTTATCAAATCATACAAATCATTAACATAGATCAGGAGACTTCAAGCCACAGAAAGTGACTTTTCCAAACCTGCTTATGTTCAAGACTCTGAACTCAAATTACCCTCTCCTCTATGAAGTTTCCCTTCAGCCATCCTCCTTTTCTTTCCCCTTTCAATTCTACTCTATCAACTACGTAACTACTGGTATAACACATCTATGTTAGGATATTTACATTTTATGTATGTATAAATATGTACTGTTTCCTTGCTATTCTCTTCCCTGTTTTTTCTTATGAAACTACTGCTAATTCTATACCTTGAGAATCCTATGAGAAGGTAAAGAGGTTCCTCAAAACATCTGCTATTCAGTAAATAGGACAACGGAAATTATTTTTTTACTCAAAATAACATTTGAGAGAAACTGCTTACCCAAGTATAAGGAACTGGCCTGGGGCGGGCAGACTCAGCTGTATTGAATCTTTCAGAAGTATCAACAGTGATGCCCAGCTATCCACTAAATTGGGCACAGGAATTCTGCAAGATAATTATGGTTTACAAATACATTAGCCTTTCCCCCTTCATGTATCTCAAAGTAAGGGAGAGCTGTCTATCTATCCTGAACATCAATCTCTTACCTCTAAAGAAATTAAGATTATATCCTTGTTTCAATCAAACTTAACCCTCTAACACTTCCATGCATCTAAGTTCAGATCTGAGGGTGCTCTTATTCTAACTAAAATCAGTTTAAGTACAGTACATAATCCAGCTTTAAAAATGTCTGGCACTGATGCCAAGTTTGGTATTAAACATGCACTGTCCTATAAAAGAGAATTATGATTCAGGTCCACAAGTAAGAAGTTTATTAAAACTCAAATCAACTAACATCTGTTAAACACAAAACTGGAGGGCCTCCCTGGTGGTGCAGGGGTTAAAGTCTTAGCACAATCAAGCTATCACCAGCCACTGCACGAGTTGGCATGAGTTCAATCCCTGGCCAGGGAGCTAACCCACATGGTGCAGCAGACCTCCCACTGCTCCCCTCAGCAGTGTATTTCAGCAGATCTGCCTGTTCTGCTCCCCATTGTCTCTGGTGAATCCTCTCATCCTCCCAACCCTGCACTTCTGGCCTACACCCCAGTTCTTGTATTCATAAATAAATAAAAATAAATCTTTAAAAAAACCCACAAATCAGAAATAGTATAATAAGCAGCAGCAGCAGTTACTTCCGCATCATTCCTAACATAAAAAAAGAAATCAGATTCGATTACTACGCATTTACCTATATCAAAATAATAATGGATTCAGTGACAATAGCATTGTTTGATGAACAAAATTTAACTTTCATTTATATTTATAAGAAAGTTAGTTGATTTGAGTTTTGATATGACTGTCTTACATTTTTACATCCAGTTAGGTTTTGCACTTAGGTCTTGTAGGAATTTTATGGCTAGACACCTAAGAATTTGTATAAATATATTCACAAGCAATGTTTCTCTGGTTATAGCATTTGTTCTTTTAGTTTTAGGGAGAAAATAACTTCTTAAAAGAATTCAGGTGCTTTTCTTCTGTATGTACTAAATTTTATATATTAGCAATGTATGAGAGATCCACATAAGTTATCTTACCTTTGAATATAAGCATAGAAAAACTGAAGCATGCAGACTTCCAAAGAAAGATGCTTCTATAAACAAAAGAAATTAATTTTACAGTGAAGAATGATGCCTTTCTTTTTCATTGTTGCAATTACTCTGTTACCAACAATTTTTAATTTAAAAAAATCAAAAGAAAATAAAATCAAACACTAGTTTGCCATAAAAAACCAAGCAGTTCTCTTCCTTAAGGAAAACAAGTTATTTAAAAAACAAACGAAGAAAAGAACACTTACCTACCAAGAGCTATTTAAGAGCTGAAAAACTGGATGGAAGGAGCTGAAGATTCTCAATTCCCTCCCTTTGGCCAAGTATACAAAGTTGGTTATCTACTCATTTACTTTTAAATGATTCATTTACTCTATAAGTATGCAAAGGATTTTTATGTTAAGCAGCTTGTTTGGTTGGTTCTATCATAATTAGGTTGAGATTTTTTAAGACATGTGACATGTGAATTTAAATCTATTTTCCAATGTCTGTTAAATTTGTGTAGTTGGTTAAAATCTGCCTAAAATGTCATTTTTGATTAAAAGATGGCATTGGGTGTAACATAACAAAAAAAAAGTCTTCGGAAATTCATAATAGACAAGAAAATTATACTGATGTCCAATGACATTTACCAAGTTGTTCCTTTTTTTTAGTAGCAGCTATTCTCCCGAAGGTTTGCCCTTTGCCACAAAAATAAAAATCAAGTATTTTGTAGATTTAGAACTTATAAGACAGAGCAGTGTAGACCGAGTTGGGAAGGGGTGAGGTGGAATAGGTTCTTTCTTGTTTTCGTATCTTTCACTCCACCCAATATGTGGCACAACTAGATGCTTAAAATATTTTGGTGAACACACACACACACACACACACACACACACACACAGTTTTTCCATTGGTAATGCACCACATTCATGAAAAAGATAAAAGAAAAAAAATTCAGCATTTTCAGATTATGTGTAGTAACTTTTTTAAGGACAGTGATTAGGTCTATTTGCAGCTGGTAAATGTTTTCTAAGAAATTATGACCTCAGTATTATGGAACAAAGAGTAGAAACGTAGATTTCCATAATTTTACTAATTGATAGACTTTTATGTAAGTCTAATCAAGACAATGCACTGTGAGTGCAGAGACTAAGTTATTCATTTTCTGTAGCCCTTATAGCACAATCTTGTACCAGGGTCAAGAAATGATCTACTATAACTAAGATTATAACTGTGAGACAAAGTAGTTGACAAAATTGGGAGATTCGTTCTGAAGAGAAAGCAATAAAGCAGCTGTGAAAATGGCAACAACTGAGGTAAGCAGAACTTGGGCTCTGCTGACAGCACTTCACTGGCTAAGGAATGACAACAGCAAGTCATCGCAAATACTGATAACTGTTTTCACTTGCCAGAGTGGGGGCCACGCATTAACCTCTACAACCTTTATTATAGTTAAAAGAACATTATATAAAAGAGTATCTAACCTAGGAGCATAATTTCTGAAAAAGAGTTTAAACAAGCAAAGACAAGCACTATTTACCTTATCCTTGGCTATTGCTGGGGGCTGCTTTAAAACTTCTTTCACAGTTTGTATAACGGTTTCTGCTCTCATGACACTGATTGAGCGCACCAGTTCTACAAGTAAAAGCTGTTCTTCACTGGCTGCAGGAATGACCTGGATAACAAATCATTGTATTTAAACATTTCTGTGTGTACATAATGTTGGGGTGCAGTTGAATAAAGGTTAAAAACTAAGCCCCCACTCCTGACCCAGCAGGCAGGTGTGGGAGACTGGAGTAGGGAATAAGGGAATGGATAGGCTTCCTTGGGGACAGGCCATAAAACTGACCACTATGACCAGCAAAACCAGCCCAGCTCCAGGAATGCAGAAGCAGAGGCCAGAACATGTTTCTGTGTCAAGGGCCAGTACCAGAGACCAGACAGCCCAGCAGATAACGGTACAAACTGGCATCCCAAGTTAGAAAGCCCGTGAAAACAGTATAAAAGCGAGCCTCAAATCCTCCTTCAAGCACAGTCTTCTGTCTCTCCCGCTGCTTCTCTCAGCAGGGTATTTCAATAAATCCACCTGTTCTGTTCTCCACTCTGTCTCTAGTGAATTCTTTTGCCCAGCACTTCCGGTCTCACCCTGATCTTCTCCCCACATTAGTCACTTAAGAAAACTAGAATTAAGAGAATATTTTACAGTCTCAATGTAAAGGATGTTCCTATTCAATTTCCTTGACTACTCTATGTAAAATATGTATTTTTTACCAATATAATTCATACACATCATTCAAAAACTCATGCCCTATTCTTCTTATGCCCCAAAGCAATCATATTCAACTCCTAGCTGTTTTCCAATAGATCTGAATAGTAGCTATTATTTTCCTATTTTATTATTAAAAAAAATTAGATATTATCTACTTACTTCCTATTTTAGAAGACAATTTACTTCTCTTACATTTTAAAAAATAGTTATGCTGATTTACCATTGCTTTACAATGCTATATAAATTTTGAGAGTACTGCTTCACACCTCCATGTGTGAAGCTTATTTATAATCTTAATTTCATCCTACCACTAGAGTTCGAGTGCCATTCCTACTATTAGACTGACTCCCTCTACCCTTTGTTTCCACCCCTCTTTGGTACAACTACATTTTTCACAGAATCTAAAGTGTTATTTTCAATGTGTTTTGTTAGTTTACTTGCTTTGGTTATATTCCAAATATAAGAGAAACCATCCAGTAATTTCACTTTATGAGAATTATTTTGCTTAGCAAAATCACAACAAATTCTATCTGCGCTGTTGCAAAAGGCATGGTTTCATCTCTTTTAATAACTGAGTAGCATTCCACTGATGCTTACAACACAATTCTTTATTCATTATTCTGTGGCGCATTTACATTATTTCCATGTCATGGCTATGGTACATAATTCTGCTAGGAACTTAAGGGAACATAGGAGTGCATATATCTTTTCAAATTAGTGCTTCACATTCTTGGGATAAATACCCAGGTAATGGCTGGGTCATATGTTATTTCTAGTTTTAGTTTTTTAAGGAATCACCATACCATTTTCCAAGAGAGCAAGTGTATCAGTTTACATTTCTATAAATAGCGTAGGAAAGCTCCTTTTTTCCCACATCTCCCGAACACATGTTGTTTCCACTCTTTTTGATATAGGCCATTTCTCAAACTTTTTACATACACATCCTCCCAACTCACTTAATCATATTTTTATTTAAATTAACATCCACTGTTCACATGACTATTTATGGTTGTGCTATTCTACTATCATTAAATTTCTTTTCTTGTACAACTTTTTTTCCTGGATGCTTTTCTTTTGGTTTGCTTGCTTTTCTCTATCACAAATTCATCCCAATGCTCCAATGAATGTAAATTTTTTCTAATTATATATTCAAATACATCAAGTAATTAATCATCTACTTTTTCTTCCTTCTCTTCATCTTTTTTCATGAGACAACTGTTAGATATCTTTCTGAATTAGTACTCTAGGTTTGTTATTTATTATTATTGTGATATGCTGTCTATGACCATCAGACTAGAGAGATTCCCCTTCTTTTTTTTCTGAGTGTGAACCCCTGTTTCTGGAATCCCATGTCTTCTTCCTTCTTAGTTATTTTTGGTGGACAGTAGCTGAGAAAGGGTGAATAAATGGCAATTTTTTAAAAACACTGTGAGATTCAAAATGCCACGAGTAACAGTTTGGCTGGCATAGAATTATAGGTTGAAACTAACTTTCCCATAACAATTTCCAATGTTGTTACTGACAAGTCTTGTCACTATTCCATTGGATAGGGTCAGCATCTTCTCTTCAGAAGATTTTCAGATCTCTTTATCTCCAGTGGTCTGATGTTACACACTGATCTTTGTGTAGATCTCTTTCCATAGTGCCTGTGGAAACATTTATTTCTGGGAAATTTTTTGGATATTTTTCTCCCTTCATATTTGCTTATCTTTCTATGAAAAGATATTGAGCCTCCAGTATTATCCACAATTTTCTTATCTCCTTTCCGCTACTTTTCAAGTCCCTAATTTATATTCTTATCCACTCTCTTCTAATCCATGTTCTAATTTACTTTTTTTTTTTTTGGTTTATGCTATAAAAAGTTTTATATCCAAAAAATTTAACTTTTACAATGACATTTCTTATCATCTTCCCTTCTAATTTCATGGATGCAAAATGGTTTTACCTCTTGAAGGTTTATTTACAGTTTCTTCTGTTACTTGCATTGTTTCTTTTGACTTTTTTAACCTAGTTGTTTTGCCTTTAAGAAACTCCTACTTCTAGAGACCATCTGTGATTTTATAGTGGGAATTAGTTACTCTCTTGTAGGCACATAGATATCAGCTTTCTCTACTCAACTAAGTCAGTGACACACCAGACATGTATTTTTCACCTTTTAAAATTTTGTTGAAATTTCTTATTTTTCTTGATCACCTCTCCCAAATTTTTGTTTTTATAGGTTTATGCTTTTGAAAATTCTTTTACTTACATTTTCAAAAAAAGAACAGAGAAAAATATGTGTTCAATATGCCATGTTAAATCACATATCCTTGAGTGCATTTAAACAGTCCAGGATTTCTATTATGTCCAATAAATATCTATTACTGAACTCTCATATGCAAAATAACATCATGCTCACTTTTTGCCTTTTATTTTTATTACATGCATATTTTTATTATGCATACTTTATTACATGCATATTTATTATGCATATTTTTATTACTTTGGAAATGTCAGCATATATATAATGTGAAATCAGCACAGATCATAGCTCAGAAACCTTAACTTAGACAAATCAAATATCTTTATGCCAAAGTAAACAGCCTTCCCATCTGAATGAGTCACTATTTCCAATATAGAATACTTTTTTGATCTTTCATACTTACAAAGCAATAAAATATTCACACAATCTAGTCAAAATCAATATATGAATTACATTTAGAAATAAACTATTTAAGCTATAATGTAATAAAAACTAGTCAAAATAAACTCTCCATATTCTTATTTTGTACTCTGAATGACTAGCATTTAAAAAAATATATATATTTTACCTTTCATATTTAAAATATAGCAGTAATTTCACTATCATATAAATTTATTTTTTCACATAAAATACTTTCTACAATTATTCAATTAATTTAGTCAGCAAGTCACTATCTAAACCAGTAGACAAACTGTTGTTTTCCTACAACCCACACCATCCCAGTCTCACTGCAACTAGTGGAGAGATTATTATGCACTCACCAAATGCTTGCAAAAGAAAAACCAAAAAGTACCAAGTGGTTAAATACATACCTTGGTCCTGGTGGTGGTTTTGTTCTGTTTCCTTTCATTCCATACAAATGCAATGGCAGCCATAAAGTGAACACCATGATTCATCGAAATGGGACCCAATAACTCGAGGATCTGCTGTCTCAAGTTCTAAAACAATTTAAGCAAATGACAACTGAATCAAAAACTATGAAAGCATTAATAACTAAATCGCACTTTCAGTTTTTCTTAAAATATATAGCATTTATATGTTTTCCCATAAACACAGTAAAGGAAAGGAAAGGAAAGGAAACTTTAGTAATGTTCAGAGATATATTTTTGGTCATTTTAATTGTAAAATAAAAAAACAACAACTTATAAAGTGGTAACAACCGACAGCCTATGCAAAAGTCTATTCACTATTGATGAGGTAAAAGAAAAACACAACATATTAAATATAGTTACTTTTTATGTAACTTCTTTTTTAAAAAAGGAGGTGGGATGCATTTTATATTTAATGAAATTAAACAACAAAGTATAGATTAATACAAAATCAGTCCTTAGACAAAATTTTCCACCTTTCCCCATCACCCAAATCCATATGTGCTCCCATAATTTAGGAAGTCTAGGAAGCCAGGTCTAGGAATAAGATTAGGACACTGACACAGCATAACATACTATCATATACTTTTCATATAATTTCCTCAAAACATAAAGGAGAAAATTTGGAAAATACCTTTGAGAATAATGAGGATAAGTATTTTAAAGTCAATTATTTATCCTATCATCCTGAGATTCTTTATTAACTATGATCTTTATTTTTTTCTGTAAATAAATTTTTTTTACAAAATTGGAAATACAGTATTTGTTTAATATGTAACACTGGACTTTTAAGCACTAAAATCTCGTTTCACTAAACTTTTCAGAAATTTTCCATCCACTAAGAATTCTTCATAGCCACAAGTACTAACTCTCTGTATATACTGCTAAACTGTTTTCCAGAAGGGCTCAAACATAAACGTAAAATGTCCTTTAAAAAATGTAGGAATCTCAAAAATTGATGTTACATATAAGAAAATAGTTAAAAAGGACCAAATAATGTATGCCTCCATTTATATGAAATGCTCAGAAAAAAACAAATCTATATATAAAGAAAACAGATTAGTGCCTGATTGGGATGGGAAAAGGAAATGAATGCAAATGGGTACCAGAAATCTTTTTTTTTTTTTAAAGATTTATTTATGCGCACAAGCTGGAGTACAGGCCAGAGACGCAGGGTGGCGAGAGGGTTCACCAGAGACAGAGTGGGGAGCAGAACAGGCAGATGGACGGAAATACACTGCTGAAGGGAGCAGTGGGCGAGGCAGGAGAGTTCTGCTGCACCATGTGGGAAACTCCCTGGCCGAGCGTTGAACTCATGTCGCTGCTGCCGACAGCTCCACAGCGCAGTGCTTAACCGCTGCACTACCAGGGAGGCCGGGTACCAGAAATCTTTTTGCAGTGATAGACATGTTAGAAAATTAGATTATGGTGATAGTTTCACAATGCTATAAACTTACTTAAAAAAAGAAAAACGCATTGTATATACTTTAAGTGATCTTTGTGATGTCATATCATAAATATGGTATGTGATAATTAATTGCTCAATTCATATAGTGCTACAAATACAATTCGAATTATTCGCAAATACTGAATACAATCTTTGGAAAAGTGCTTGAAGAGACCCCTGAGCTCCACAGATGAACTGTGAACTGTCTAACCTTTGTGGCTCCAAGATTAATAGTGGTTACAGATGCAGATGCAGCAATAGTCATCTTTTCTGAAGAATCAGCCTGATGTAGTATGCTCCAAAGCAATGTCACAGAGGACATGATCATATGAAGGATTGAGAGGATCCCACTGCGGGCTTCAAACAAGTGTTTTTGATCTACATTGACCAAAAGCTATTAAAGTCAAGAGAAAAAAACATATCACTTACTGATGTTTATACATAGGGAGTTTTTAAAACCCACAATCTTTAAAAGGGAGTTATGTATTTGTGTAGTCTTACTTGGTGATACTGGGTAGTAGGATCTAGCAAACAGTAATGGATAATGGCTGTGATTCCTTCCAAAAGAGTGAGAATCATATCTGGTGGAATAATTGATGCCATCCACAGAGGCCTGAAATTAAGTGTAATAATTTGAATATAAGTTCTGTGAAAGAAAAGTTAAAATCTTTATTGACAGTAAATGTCCAGCATGCACTAGGCATAATATTACATTGATAAATGATTAAAATAATAAATCAGTAGCTTTTATATCCAACCCACAAATAAATAACATTAAATGTTCTTTTTGATTTAAAATTTCTATGCAAAATAAATATGGTCAGTAAATGTCTAGCAACTTCAAAATGGTAGTCAGATCAATATTAAATGACACAGGCAGTTTCATTTTGCACCTTGTACTAGCTTGTAGGAAAATAAACCACACATTCGTTTACTAATCAATAAGTGGCTAATTTTGAACATGGCCTGGGAATACAGATGAAATTTACCATGAAGCCAAACCATGAAAATCCAAAACAACCAATGAAAACAGATGGGAAAGAATTATTTGTAATTTTAACATACATTAAGTATGAAATTGATTTGCATTTAGGTAACATAGCAGATAAATCTAGGAAATTCCTTTACCGAGCTATTACTTTTTCAGCCCAGTCAATAAGAGCAATGAAATTAATTTCATTTCCTAGGAGAATAGCCTTTTAAAATATTTCTTCATTTTTTCATTCATGATTCTTTTATTGGTCCTTTTCCTCAAGCTGAATTTTCTTTTTGTGAACATACATACTATCTGTAACCTACCGACAAACTTATTTTCTTAAATTGTGACTTTCTAGACAATTATGCTGTCATATATTTGACAAATGTCAAATATATTTGAAAATTATCAGTAACATGGTTAAAATAACACTTACCTACTATCAGATAATCCTATTTCATATTTGTATTGCTGAATGAGGTTATCTAAATTTTTGCAAAGCTGTAGTGTCACAGAAACAACCACTCTCTGCAAAACTTTTCCCATGTAAGGCAGAGTAGATGTGATTAAACCAATCCATTGTGGGTGCATCTTGCAAGCACAATGCTGATGTAAAGCTCTTATCACTGCACAGAGGAACATGCCTTGACATGTGATCGGCTGAGCATGCAAATACTGGAGAGAGGTCATGGGCTGATGGGGACTGATATGTTCCAAGTCAGATACAACAAAATCAAAACCTGTTTCATTCTCTTCAGGGACAGTGATTACCCGGTGTTCTAGAACAATGAGCCTCTGAAGCACTTTAAGAAGTTGTGATTGCAGTGTGCTACCATTGTCAAATTCATCTTCTGAGAAATTGATAAGGCTGTCCTCTGAGAAACCTTCTTCCACAGCAAACATATTCTTACCTGCCATTTTTTCACTATGCCATTTCTGTGCACTAAAGATAGATGACAGCAAACAATGAAGAATCACTTTCTGAACTTTGCACTTAGATAACATATCAGAGATAAAACTAGGGAAACCCTTTGCTGAGCTTTCTATTACTTTTGCCAGCTCAGTAAAAAGGAGTGTTAAAATTTCTATGCTCATCATTTGCATGTTTCGATTGCCTATTAAATCTTGTGTAGTGACCTTGACATGAGTTGGGTAGTGGCTACGCATGTAATATAAACAGAGAGAAATAAGGATTTCTATGTACATAGAACTCCGGAAGTTATGATTTGAGTCTACTGGAATGTGACTATAAAAGTCTTTGCCCATGACAGAAATCCGATGTCTGGCCAACAGATTCTGAAGCAGAGACAACTGAGGGGTATATGCATTATTCACACTAGTGGTTGAAATGGCATTTACAAAGGCAATAGGGTTAGTTTTCAAGATGGCTTTGATGGCAGAAAAAGCATAAAGAGTTCTTGATGAATCATACAACTGGAGATACAGCAGCACATGCTGATAGAGAGGATGTATATTGAAATTGGGAGATTTTCGTGATCCTGGAGAACCCATGTCACTTTCAATTTCAGAAATTTCTCCTTCTCCACAGCTATACCAGTTCTCTAAATCCAGGCCATCACTAAAAAATACACTGGTTTGTTTAAGTTTTTCATTTGAAGTTTTTTTCTTGTCATCGTCCTTTCTTCTGGCAAGTTTTACTTTAGGTTTTGCTCCTGGTTGTTTACCTGACTCCTTAACAATTGTTTCTTTCTCTGAGACTTTTTCTGATAATTTTTCTTTGAAGCTAAACTGAATACTACTGTGACTTCTCTGCCTTGATTTGGTTTCCATGGAAGCAACAGAAGAGTCACGGAGAGTCTGTGTGGTTCCAGAAATACAAGGTGAGGAACTATTTCTGGAAATTCCATTTGCAATGCACTCATGGCTTCCCTCCGCAGACACAGCCAGAAACTGAGTACTTTCATTACTCAGCGATATACTCTGACTCTGCAGAGTGGACTTATCTTCATTTTTAATCACTTCCTTGCTTGGATCTACATCACTGTGCTTTGGGGGCATTGCTTCAATTTCTGACTGAGAAGTAACTGATGCCGATTCTGCTTCGAGCCCACTTACAACTTTACATATCAGGTCAAACACTACTTGTTGAACATCATCATCTGGGGAGCTTGCATTTGGCATTTGAGAATCCTCTGGAGCATTTAAATTTTCAGGATCAACTTCATAACTGAAATTGTCCCCAGCAGAGGACTGTGAGCATCCAGAGTCAGAACTCTGAAGTATTTCTATCTGTTGGTCTGGCAGATCGAAATCAGATACAACCATTGGAATTGTTTCACTGCTGGTACTTAGAAGGGAGAGTCTGTCACTTAATGGATTAACGGTGAGACTAAAGTTCTCTATTTCATCCATGGTAAGTGGCTTATCACCATTTCCTTTAGATGAAATTAGTTGTACTTGGCTTACTGGCATATGAGAAAAATAGTAAAGGAAAAATATAAAAATTACATTAATACAATTGAAATGCAGACATGAAGACAGAACTCAAGACTTTTAATCATTAGTTTCATCACATACTCATGTCTTTCTATTAAAATTATATTTTATCATTATTTTATTCTATTACTATTACTAATAAAACTATTATATTACTAATAGGGAAACAACTATTACTATTAAGATGGAAAATCATGTAGATAATTATTAACTAGAATTTATAAGACAGTTCAATATTAGAAAGGCTATTATTCAATAGAATGAAATAGAACAGCCCACTTAACACAGATTAAATATAAAAATTTGTCCTAATCCACAAGTAAGACATCTTCTTACATTGAAGTTAATATTTTAGTGCTTTTCCTAAAAAGACTAATTCAGAATGAAACCTGCACTCCTATGTTTACAGCAGTACTATTTATAATAGCCAAGATATGGAAACAATCAAAATGCCCCATAACAGATGAGCTGATCAAGAAGATGTGATATATATACACAATGGAATAGTACTTGACAATCCAAAAAGATAAACTCAGGCCATTTGCAGCAACATGGATGGAACTGGAAGCGATTATTCTAAGCAAAGTAAGCCAGAAAGATAAATACGGGATGGTTTCACTTACATGCACAATCTAGAGAAACCAAAGGATTGGACAAAAACAGACTGTAAGACTGAAACTTGATAGCAGATTTTAGATCTGAGACACTCAGGAAGGGAGGGGGAAGGGGGAAAGTAGAAAACAACAGGGGAGTAGAGTACAGTGAAGTGTGGTGCAGGACGGGGCATTCTGGTGGTGGGAAAAGTATGATAACCTCATCTGAGGGGAGAAATCCTATATTGTGGGGAAAGAACAAAAAACAAAGGATGTTTAAAAAATAAAAATTTAGTGCTTTTTTCCTTGCCTATGTGATACTTTCCTTTAGTTTTTCTATTTCTAAGAATTTAAGTAATTAGTATTCTGTGTGTGTATAAATACATCACCTTCTTGATTTTAATAAAATTAAACTTTTATGAATTATCTAGTATGATTAAGTACCTACATCAGGAAACAGTAAGGGTGAGAGTAAAGACATCCATTGTTCTAAGTTTAAAATTAGTAGGGGAGTACAAATCATCAATTTCTGTACTTTTTGAGGGGCATCCTATGCTGATGCCATTCTTTTAGAGGGTGTAGAAAACAAATGCTTTCACCTTTAGGGAAAAGCTCATGATACCTCAGGGGATTTTTGAGATGGATTTCAGAGGAGAGTGAGACTTTAGCAGACAGGCAGTAACTGTGGCATGTAAAGCACTAACACAAAGAAATTCTGGCCATCAGAGTAGAGCATACTTTTGAAGACTGAGGGGAGGCCATGGAAAGAAAGCTAGAGGAGGAACCATGGCTCTGTAGAAACACACTAAAGATTAAGTAGGAGCATGAGAGTTTAGTTCTAAATTCATCACTTAATCAGTGGTGGGATTTTGAGAAGGCCACAGCATCCTCAGCATCAGATTCTTGCTCAGTAAAATAACCTTATTACTGACATCACAAAATTACTTGTCAAGAAATACAAATGAGATATGGTTTCCCTAAGTATAATAAAATTATCCAAGGGGCAGTTATCTCTGTGTTATATAGATGATCATGTGACAGCTTGTAAAGTGAGGATATCATAGTAGTCACAGTGAGTATTTATTTACCAAATATTTATGATATACCAGTCACTGCACTAATCATGTCACAAACATGACTAAGAAATACAACAAAACCCTGACAGGTGGCTATTATTATTCCCATTTTATAGATGTGGAAAATGACTCATGAAATATAAATATGCATTATAATTCCCAGGGAAGTAGCTATAAAGTCTTATAGGACCAAGACTACTAAATAAACACTTAAGATATCTTCATCAAAAATGATCTCTGACCAGAGCTGTGCTGATTCCTCCCCTAAAATAGTCAACTGATAACTCTAAGATGGTCATTGCCAAAATACTCTCTTTCATGGCCCATATGAGCACCACGAGTACATACAGAGGGGAGAAAAAAGCCTGGGGAGGAAATATCACATTCAATTCTCTTGCCAGTTACTGTGGTGTTCACCTCTCTATTTCAATGTCTTAATTCTAAGAAAAGTTGTTCTACTTCCATGTGATATTCACCATTGCTGCAGGCAAAATTTTGCATGAAATGCTTGTCACTCTCTTCTCCAGGATAACAGGGAGCCTTATTCCAATAACGTTCTGCTTGTACACGCTGCACTGAAACCCTCTGAGTTTTGGGATGAAGCAGGAGCAATAGCAATGGTTCCAAAACTCTTGCGATATCATGTCTCTGTAGGACTTGGTTCAACCAGGCTTGTCCCACAGAGCTGGTAGAACCATCGAGACTGTTAAGGCTATCTAACATGATGAAAAGTGACCTACAATAAACACCAGTAATTAAAATAAAGAACAAAATACCTACTTTAATTGTAACATTCCAATTTTATGAAAATTAATTACTATAAAGTTGTATTATTTTGAATTAACTCTTTTAAACTAATCATACTTTAAGATAACTTTGACCACAATATTTTAATAATCTTAACCCATGCAATCTCAACAGATACAATGAGGAGAAAATAGTTCTTTTCCCTTTTCTTATATACTCATGTTTCTTGAAATTTCACAAGCATTCATTAATTTTATAACATAAATAAGAACAGAAAAAAAATAGTCATATTTTAGCAACACATTCCTGTTGATTAAAAAAATAAAATACTGAGTCTCCTGCAAGACAACACAATTTCCCTGTTCCCTTGCTCCCACTTTCTTTCTGAGTCAAAGCAATGTGCATATTTCAAGGAAAGACCATCTATGTAAGGTATAGAGATCAGAAAACCCAAGATCTGGGCCATCTATTTTATTTCCTGGGTGGTCTTGGGCAAGTCACTTAACTTTTCTGGGTCTCCACTGCCTTCTTTTATGATGAGATAAAGTGCTCATTAAATTAGAGATAGTATTTGGAAAGTGCCTAGACCTTGAATCTTGTACATTATAGAGGCTCAATAGCAGATGACTTAAAAATTGTGATGCTGCTTTAGAACCACCAGCTGAAATAATATCCAGTAGAGTACAGATAGGACTCTGAACTAGGCTTTAAGCACAATTATATTTGTGGCTACCTCTGAGACCTGTTGGTGAGACTAACTTAATTCACTATAGCAATGTCAATATAAAAGGAAGTTAATGCCAATCTTACTTTTGGGTATGGATCATCTAAACAGTCTAGACAAAGATTAAAACCACTCTCAGGCAGCAATACATTTTAATAAGTCCAGTTAAGGAAAATAGGTTGGGAACAGTTGGTACAGAAAGAGTTATACAACCTACTATTTATATGCTATTTCACTGAATGTGAACATAGATTCAAGTAGGCAATATACTTCGCTGTATCCCTAATTCCTAATAAGCTGTGATGCACATATTAAAGACTTGATGAATAGCTGTCCAATGAAAGGAAGAGGCACCGTTCATTCCAAATCTAGAAAGGGAAAATCTGGTAGATAAATGAAAATATCATGCACTTTAAAACACCTTAAATTGAAAAAAAAAAAAAAAAGACAAATTCTCTTTACAAATCTGTACCTTCTAACCCTGCCAAATTGGTCAGAGAATTCAAGAAAAGAGCCATTAAGATGACTAAGATCTGATTATAAAATGTAACCAACCTGTCAAAAGATCGTGCAAAAGATGAAGATTTATTTATATGGAGGTCCCTTGTTAGGTGCCAAAGAACTGCAAACTTTGCATGTGCTTCCATCCTTATTTTCTGAGGAGGAATATGGGAGATCAAATTATTTTTCTCCCTTGAAGATATTAAGCCATTTTAGCAAAATCAAAGCAATTATTTATTTAAGAGTATTATATTCAATGTTCACAGTATTCCAGTTCACATTGAAACAGACCTTATGTATTTTACAGAAGTAGAAAAGAGAAATATAAAACTTGGGCCTCCCTAGTGGCCTAGGGGTTAAGTCTCAGCACTGTCAGCTCTGCGGCCTCACTTCAATCCCTGGCCAGGGAGCTAACCTACTTATGGCACAGCAGACCTCTCCTGTCTCATCGGCTGCCCCCCTCAGTAATGTATTTCAGTCAATCTGCCTGTTTGGCTCCCCACTCTATCTCTGGTGGATCCTCTCACCCCCTGCACCTCTGGCCTACACCCCAGTTCTTGTATGCATAAATAAAAATAAATCTTTTTAAAAAAATTTAAATTCCTAGAAATTATTTCTACAAGAAAAAATTTATGCCATGTTTGAGATTATTTGGGAAAGATTAAGTACTATGATAACAACAGACAAAACAGTATAAAAATAATTAAAAGACATTTTAGTCAATCATATGTATTATTATAAATCAAGAAACTTGTGATATTATCAAAACTTTTATAACTTTTCTCTAGTACTTGTGTAATACCTCACATATAATCAAGGACTGCCGCTGTCTAAATAGCTTTAATATGTCATTGGAGTGCTTCTTTTTTCTGAGAGCTACATAAATGCTTTTCCAATGAAGTCTGTATTTATACATCAACCAGTATAAACATGTAAAAATAAAACCAATAAAAATATTTTAATTGGTTTTCATGAATTTTAACATCTTTATTCAGAACTTCATATTCTTTAAAAATTATGTTACACAAACATTTGTCTGAAAATTATACTTAATGTAAAATAAACTATTAAATACACAGCTTTATTTAAAACTATTTCTGAAAATTTTTGATAGAATGCATTGAAGCAGTAACAAAACTTTAACGTTTTTCTCAGAATAGACTTTCCATTTCTTCTTTACTCCTTCACTTCCCACTTTACCCCTCCGATCCTCTCCTCTACCAAATACTTCATATATTCAACACAATGCCTTTTTGAATATGGCTAACTTAGATTCACTAGTATTTTTTAAAAATTATAAATTAAGAAAATCCATTTCTAGAAGCTGTTGAATAAAATGCTCAATTTATAATACCGAGCAGGCACAGGAAGACCACAAATTCATTAAACTAGCCTGAAGAAGTGAATGAGGATGATTTATTCCAGCTCCTCAGGCCAGAGTACTGTTGTCATTTTTATTCTAACCAACTTATGTATCACTTCATATGTATTAGGATACAGAATTCTTATTTTGGATATTTATTATAATGCAAATAATATAATGTCACCTATCAGCATTCTATAACTTATTAATGTTAAGTTACACATTATTCCATTTCCATGTATTCATTACATGAATCAGTTCTACATCTGAGGCCACTGATTCACCTTCAAATGACCCAAGAACTTAAACCAGCAACAATTTTAGTCATCACTACCCTTACCTAGTATCCTGAACCAAAAAATAAAACCAGCATTTGATTTTGGGTTACCTGATTTTTCTTATTCCTCATGCTTTCATAAAAGCCATTCCTCTAACAAGAAGAACGCATTTAAAGATATTAAAATCGCTCAAAATTAAGCTACCTTAGATATTCAAATATTAGCTATAATAATTTTACCTTGATTTACCTATTGGTAGAATGGGAGTGGAAAGTGGGTATAGGACAAGTGAAGAATTTACCTTATCTTTATGAGTTAGCTGCTGACTTATAACATCCTCACAGATGCTAGAAGAAGGAACCAAGTTATGTAACTGATAAAATAGTTCCACACTCTTCTGGTGGTGCTGAGGTGTCCCATCTCCTAGTTGGTCCCATAATGTTAAAGCTACATGCTACAGAAAAAGAGGTAAAAGTGATAGTGTTAGAAAACCATAAATGAAGAGTTATTTAACAAACGTTTCTTCTTAGGTTCACATACATCTCTGCCAAATGTGGAAGGTATTTAATATTCATTATGCCACTGGGATGAGACTTAAAGCTTTCCATCTGCCCACTTTCTGGTTATCCACAGTCTTAAAACCACTTTAATGATCTCATTGATATTTATTTTAAACATCAGACATGGAAGCACTTTCTACAGGGCCTAGATAAGACTCCACTATTTTAGTGACATAAGTAACGCTAGCATTTATGATTATATGCTACAAAGTAAAATAGAATTCAATTCAGATATCCAACTCAAGACATAAAATAGAATGGATGGGGAGCCTCCCTGGTGGTCTAGGGGGTAAATCTCAGCACTATCACCACTAAGGCCTGAGTTCAATTCCCGCCCAGGGAGCTAACCCCATATGGTGCAGCAGAAACTCTCCTGTCTCACCCACTGCTCCCCTCAGCAGTGTATTTCAGTCAGTCTGCCTGTTCTGCTCCCCACTCTGTCTCTGGTGAATCCTCTCACCCCCTGCATCTTTGGCCTACATACTAGTTTTACAAAATAAGTAAATAAATAAATGTAAAAAAAAATAGCATGGATGCATTTTAGAGGTACACGTGTTAACAAAGCACTTGATGAACTATGACAGCATGAAAAAAATGCAACAATCAGGGCTTGCCACTACAATATTACAGAAATCAACATGATACAGCAGGAAGAACTACCTGGGAGACAATGACTTGACATCAGGTAGATATTTTAAAAAATTGTGTAAACAATCTACTTGCTTAAAATATTCCAAATATATTTGATTTCTTCCTAAATAGAGGCTACCATCTGTATTGTTGTGAAAAAAATCAAAGGGTGTACACTTTTTTCCTGATTGACATCATAAGCCAGTGATGATAAAAAAGATAGTATACAATCAGGAAAACTTCTCTGGGGGGTTTTAGAGAGCTGAAGTTGCATTCTACGAAAAGTAAAGAGTGTCATAACCATTCCATCTGGAAATAAGTTTTACTGTATAAAAGAGTTTTCTTTTTTTTTTTTAAGCTGAAATTACTTCCTCCATGGCTCTAATACCCTAATACTTGACTTTATTTACAACTTTACCCCCTCAGCCTCAACTGTTTTCTCCTCACAAAACTGGGGACAAGATGGGAAACGCACTACAGCTCAAGTGTGGTATCTGTTTCTATATGGCACAATATTAAAAGATAAGTTAATAAAAAGCTAAGTTGATTATCACCTTTAAAATCCCTGCTAAGTGCACAATTATCTCAGTCATGCAGGTATTTCTTCGAATTTACCTTGAAAAAGTCCGTCTTCTCAGCTATGTATCTCAGATTACCCGGAGTGAGGGGAGGTCTAATAACCACGGCTACTCTTCCCTGGTTTGGACTTAACGGCTGGGCAGGCTCCACACTGTTGATGTTTTCCCCAGTGACCATGGCCACAGACTGAGTCAATCCTACCAGGTCCATGACTAGTGAAATAGCAACACTCTGCACACTGAAATCACTTGCATGGCTGCAAGCATTCATTAGAGTCTGAAGCCAAAGTGGAGGCTGCACATGCTCCCAGTCTGAAACAAAAGATGGAAGACAAGGTTTCATCACATGAAACCTTTTACTTGTGCTCCAACTTACTAAAAAAACAAAACAAAAAAAATCACCTCTACTTAACATCATGAGACCTTGCTCTGTTAACAAATCACAGTTTCTCAACTTGACTATAGCTTTAAGAAAATAAAGTAGAAAAAAGAATTTCACAAACTTTTTCTATATGTATTTCTCTTATATCAAGTCATACAGTGTGCTCTCCAGTCTGGAAGACAGTATAGTAATCAACAGACTTACATAGTACTCACTGCACTATGTGTGTGTACATATGAAATTAAAAAAAGGCAAACATATATGATACTAGCCATAAAAAAAGGAAACTAGTGGATCTAAACATTAAATTATTTTTCTCAAGAGAAGGAACTTGTTTGATTTCATAGCTTTTACTCACTTATAAGCAAACTGTGGCAGACATCAAAACCACAAACTTTTCCAATGTATCAATCTCCCCATAATGACAAAATTTCATTAAAAAAATTGGGAAATAACACTTTTATCAACTATGTAAAAAAAATCCCATTTTAAATATCTGAGTGTTATTTAAAAGAGATGTGTCTAAAGAAAGTATTTAAATATAAAAAAAAGAGAGAAGACTTTACCAGTTTCTGATTTTTCAGAACGTAACTCTGAGGTATGGCTCCCCTCAGCAATGTAAACTGGGAAACTTGAGCACTCCAGAAATAGCTGACAGGCTGCAAGGAAGGAGGAAAGGTATTCTTTTGAAGATTTTTGTTTACTTATATTTCTCTCTTTTACATCTCCATGTGAATCCCTGTCCCATTTTGAGGTCTCTCCTTGTTCTCGACTGAGATCCCCTTGCTGATCTGTAGCCAAAGCCTGAGAAAAAGATTTACTCTGAATGATGTAGAGGTTAATAAGTCTGGTAAGAAACTGTTGGACATATTCCAAGCAACACTGCATTGCAGTCTTTTGAACTGTCTTCCCACTTTGGGTTGCTGTTCCCTGAGTGACTATTGGAGGGGGCTGGATGATGGTTTCTTCAGATCCCACAGTAGAAGCTGTTTCTGTCTCGGAAGATGTGCTACCAATTGGGATGACAGTTGCTCCATGTCCCTCACTCAGTTCTCTGTCTAGGTCATCAGTTCGCTCTGCTTGATACTGTATAAACTCAGTGAATCCACTCTCTGATGACTGACTGCTTGGGGGATTTTCTCCATCTTCAAACACATCAGTAGGATTTTCAAGAGAAACTGATGACACCTGATAGAAATTAAAAAGAGCAAAAGGTTAAGTAGCTAGATGTACGTAACCGGAATTAAAAATTAGAAATAGCTACATTTTAAGAGAAGTCAGTTTTAGATTAACTGTTCACAATTTACCCAAATATTCAGTTGATCTTAAACAGTTTCTACAATTGATTCATATGTATGAAAATTAATAGGAAATGCTGACATGATTCTAATGGATATATTAATAAAGGGTCATCACTAAGTGATATTCATTACATGTGCTGGATAAGGTTAAGGTCTTGAGGGCAAGTTTACATATGTATAAATTTCCAGGATATATATACTTGTTTTGAAATGACTGAAGATTCAGCCAATCTACGTCATGAAATCATTTTCCTAATACCTAAGCAATGCAGCAAGGAATGAGATATGCAAGTTAAAAAAAAATCTAAAAAGTTAGAAATAAAATTTAATAGGTCATTGCTTTACTACCATATGAATGTGAAATTTTTGTCTGAAATGTGCCAAGTAATACATAATTATTATTGTTACTAATCTTAAATTAAACAACTAACGAAACAATATCATATACCAGACACTGTATTAGGTACTGGGAATGAAAGGAATAATTTATAATACAGAGAACATAAGAGACAAATACTTACAATATAAATAACAAAAATGAACCAGTTAATAGCTGCAATTGATTAACTGTTCTCTCCCTCTAAAATAATATGATGAATTATTGAGCAAATTTTCTAGTTTAGTTGAAGTAAACAAAAGTTGTACATTATCATTAACTCCTTGGGTGATTGTACTAGGCTATAATTTGAATTTGAATTCAAACTGCAGATATGCACTAAGTGCTCTGCTGCGCAAAACTGTTTTTTACCAGAAGTTCCTTGTTCAGTGAGACACCACAAGTCATCAAACCAGGAAGATAAAAACCTAGGTGATTCTAAGTACCTTTTCCACCTCTCCTCCTACATCCATATCAGTCTAGTAGTTAAGAGGTGGTGGGCTGTGAGTAGGCTAAGGTTCTGTTTCCTACTAGCTAGCTTGGCAAGTTATTTAACCTCCCCAAACCTCGGTTTTCTAATCTGACAATAATTTTTAGTTTACAGTTGCTATAAGCATTAAGATGTATACATAAAGCACTTGGCATGGTAGCTAACACTTGGTAAATACTGAATGAATGTTAATGTTCACTCATCACCCATTACTATCACTGTTTTTTCCTTCTATATATGGCTAATCCATTCATTTATTTCAGTCTTCACTCCCCCATCTTATTAGCACAAGTTATCACCACCTCTCACCTGCACTACTGCAGGTCTCCCCACATCCATTTTTGTTTCTCAGCTCCATATTCCACACTGCAGCCAGAGTAATTTTTCTAATACACAAATCTGCCTTTTCCCCTTCAGTGTCTTCCCATTGCTCCTAAGATAAAGAATAAAAGCCTCAGTACAGTAAAAAGGCTCTGTTAAGACCTGGCCCCTGCCTGCCTCAACAGATGTATCTTCCCTTCACTGTCCAGTGCACCTGTCTACCTAACAGTCTTTGCAAATGCTCTGTCCTCTGCCAAGTGCTCTCTTCTTTCCACCTCACTTATATTCAAATTCAAGAAAATCTTCCTTTGCCCCCAAATTAGGTCAAGTCATCCCATTTTCCATGTTCCTAGCACTTTTTATTTTCCACAACTATAATTAAATGTGCAATTATTTGTTTAATATGTGTCTCCCAACTAGAAAGAAAGGGTTGTGAAGGGCAGAGGCTGTGCCTAGTCCATCACTGGAATCCCAGTGCCTTACACAGAATGGATGTTGAATGGAGAGAGGTTGTTTTTTTCAGCTTCAAAGGTCAGAAAACTGAGGCTCAAGGACGTTAAAAAAACTTGCCCAAGATTACAGCAAATAAGCTTAGTAGATAGAAGAGCTCAGATTAGGTGATTCAAAACTTCATGATTTCTGGGCCTCCCTGGTAGAGCAGCGGTTAAGCGCTGCGCTGTAGAGCTGTTGGCAGCAGCGACATGAGTTTGACACCCGTCCTGAGAGATTTCCACATGGCGCGGCAGACCTCTCCTGCCTCGCCCGCTGCTCCCCTCAGCAGTGTATTTCCGTTGATCTGCCTGTGCTGCTCCCCTCTCTGTCTCTGGTGAACCCTCTCGCCGCCCCCCATGCCTCTGGCCTGTACCCCAGCTTGTATGCATAAATAAACAAATCTTTAAAAAACAAACAAAAAAACAACTTCATGCTCTTTATACCATAGTAAATCATTAAAACAGTATAGAACTCTATTATAATGCCAAATTTTAAAGGTGACTATCAGAATTGAACTCTTGTCAATTTTTCTCCTGTTAACAATCATTTAAATTTTGTGCAACTCATCTTTTTAAAAAAGTCTCATTTTACGGTAAAATTGTCATTAGCTTATTACTATATTCATTTCATTCTGCATTCTTTTAGAGATCATAAAGCAATGGACACTACACATACATAATACAAGTTACAAATTTAATTAAACTTGTGTACATTTATCATTCAGGTCTATATTACAGAAATATGTTTCAGATTATTTTATAATAAAATGTCTTTCTGAAGATGGAAAGAAATTATATGTTTTGGATATTTGGGTACGGTCAACACACTGATTTCACAAAATGTACTAAATACAGAGACAAAATTAGATTTATAATTTTTTAAAGAATCATTTCTTCACTTATTCTTTCAATAAAAGGAATATTACAAAATGCCCTCAGCTTTCAAATATGATCAATTTTCAGACATCTCAGTAACGATAATAATATTGTGCTTTAGATATAAAATGAGAAAGAACATAAATACCCTAGCAACACACAAGAAAACCAAAGAGAGACTAGGAGGATGGGGGAAGAAGCATATTCTATGTTTAGTGAATCATCATATTTTAACCAAAGGCTGTTATTAAATTTCCCTTCATTTAATATGAATGAATGTTCCCATTTGACCTTATTAGTATTCATCAATAAGGGCTTATATTTTCTAACTAGTAAATATTCACATATTTGAATACGCTATTGAGAGCTAAGGTCATTCCCCTACTCACACTTAACTCATTTAAATAAAAAAGCTTTAATATCACTTAATACCTATTTTAGTTTTAGTGCTAATATCCTGGACACATAAATTATGGAAAAATGCCATGACAAACTGAATTTTCCAACAATGAGAATCACTATACATCACATATATGTAATAAGCAGGTAGAAAGGAAAGTGAGACTAGTGTTAGTTTGTATAGGATAATCCTGGCACTAAAATTGCTTAAAGGCCAGTAAAGTTCATTTCATGCAATATCTTTAGAAAAAAATTTTTTTGATTAATAGTTAATGAGAAACATCAAAACATAAACAAAAAATAAAAATATGGAAGATTGAAGAGTAAAAAATTCTGGATTTCAAGAACAGTATGATCAAAAATTTAGTATATGGGGGATTCGGGTAGTGGTATGTGGGTAGATTACTGGTAGGAGGGCTGCACCTAAGGGGAATGATAACTATAGAAAGATGATCCATGATGTAAGAAAACAGAAATTTAGTATTTAACACTTTGTGTGCCGGTGCCCTTTAAATTTACCAGCCTTTGGGGCGTGCAATTTTCTGTGCCACCACATGAACGGTAGAAGCATTCAATAAAACACACACAACTCCTGAACTACTGGATATTGAAAAAACTGTAATATCTCTCATAAAACAGCTTACACTTTCACCAAAACAATGTGTAAAGCTTCTAGACTGAGTACGATCAAAGAAATAGCTCCTAATAGTTCCAAATAAATCCACCGTGGCGTGAAAAAATGGAGACCAGATGAACACGTATTAATACGTGAGCGGCCACCTGATACTGGTGACAAAAACACGTACTGATACGTGAGTGGACCACAAAGTGATAATATATACAGAAAAGGGACAATGAAGTTTAGAGTAAAAACTTTGTCAGTATGGTAGCTATTGGTCACATGTGGCTATCAAATATTTAAAATGTGTCTGATCTGACACAGAAACTTTTTCAATTAATTTCAATTAAAATTAAAAAATTGATGCCTAATTTAGTTACCAGAAAACTCAAGTATGTTTAAAACAGCTTAGTATGTGAATCTAATTTTTCAAATGTAAATTTTATGAAATTAAATACAGATCAAGTATTTCTATTAAAAATTTAGCATGTGACAACAAATGCTGGTGAGGATGTGGAGAAAAAGGAACGCTCCTACACTGTTGGTGGGACTGCAAACTGGTCCAACCTCTATGGAAAGGTGTATGGCAGTTTCTCAAGGAACTAAAAATGGAGCTTCCATACGACCCACCAATTACGCTCCTAGGAATATACCCAAACGACACAAAAATACTAATCCAAAAGGTCACATGCACACCTATGTTTATTGCAGCACTATTTACAATAGCTAAAACTTGCAAAAAACCCAAATGCCCAAAAATTGGTGACTGGATCAAGAGGATGTGGTACGTGTGTGCAATGGAGTACTATTCAGCAATCAAAAATGATAAACTAATGCATTTCTCAGCAACATGGATGGAGCTAGAAGGGATCATGCTCAGTGAAATAAGCCAGAAGGAAAAGGAAAAATATCGAATGGTATTACTTATGGGAGGACTGTAGGAGAGCCAAACAAGAAATCAGAAGACGAAAACAGCACACAAAACATAACAAAAGCAAAAACTAGCAGGCAACCACAACTAAGAGACATTCTACAGGGGAGGGGGAAGAGGGGAGGCCAAAATAGAGGAGAAAAGAGCACAAAGGACTATGGTGATGATTCACGGGTGAACTGGTGGTGGGAAACCTATGGCGATACACAATAATGTAAAGGATATAAATTAAGTAAAAAAATATATACATATATATAAAATTTAGCATGTTAATGAAGACATACTGTAATTGTAAAATACACATTGGAATTTTGATAACAGTATAAAAAGGAATGTAAATACTTGGCTAATTTTTTTATATTAGTTTTGCATTCAACTGTATGTTGAAATAGTAACATATAAGCTATCTTGGGCTTAATAAAATTGAAGATATTTTCATTTTTTTTTTTTTACTTTTGAAAATGTGCCCACTAGGAAATTAAAAATTATGTATGTTACTTGTATTTTTTTTCTATTGCAAACTGATGACATAGAAGATAAGGGCTGCATTAGAGTCAAAAGCCCAGAAGATGATCTACTGCAACAAACTTTGATCTAGGAGAGATATACCGATATTTAAGTAAGTAATTTAATTCAGAAGCTGTTCTCTTTTGAAGAAATAATTTTGGTCTAATAAGTAGAACAATAACATACATTACCTTTTTATCTTGCCATTCCTTGACTGAGCTGTTCTGCCCACTTGGAAACTGCAACACACCTCCAGTGTTGGCAGATAACAGTGGAGGCTGAACTTTACTAAGTATCTTTGAACAGAGTCTGAGTGAATCAGTAAGTTCAGTCAAGCGCAATGTCTGGAGATGGCTTGTCAGTGCAGAAACCATCCTGAGCAGCAACTGGGGCAAATGTTCAGTCTGAATCTCAATGTAAGTCTCCTGAAAATTAAAACGTGAAATAATTAAGTTTAAATAATATATAACCCAGTGTTATTTATTTCAATTATATAAAAAAGGAAATAATTTTACTCATCTATAATATTTTATATATCATGCTCTTAATTAACATTGTATGGTCAGTTCATTATTATTGGCTTAAAAAATTTCCAATTGCAAATTTTCAATTTACTTCAAAGTATATGTTATAAAATAACTCCAATTTTATCCCTTACATTACTGAAATTACAAACAAAAGTGAAAACAATCAATTAAAAACAAAACAGGCTGAATGTCATACCTGACACAGTACTCTCATACTTCTAGTGGGCTTCAAAATAAGAAAGCAGAGTTGAGAGAAAAGATAAGAGGAAGATATTTCCAATACTCTTCATTTAATAGACAGAATCATTAATGAATATAAATACAACATTATTCTACATATACTAAACATTTAAAATTTCAATAACATGCAATTATGAAGTATATTCCATGTATTAAGAAGAGTGTGCGTATGTCAGGATAGTCATGTGAAAAATTTTATGAGACAAAGCTATGACAAAGGGGGGAAATTAATTTTAAAGATAAAAATTATTCAAAGATGAGATCTGTATACAACATGAAACATTTGAACTGTTACTAGATTTTCTGAATTTTTTTTTTTTTTTAACCAAGGTGGTCTTACCAAAGAAACTATATCCAACAAAAAATCCACCAGAAGGCAGAAGTTGGTCAACTGTAACTCAGATGACTCACTACCATCTCCAGGCCCAATCTGCAGTCTGGCATGTAGTGTCCTCCTAAAAGTATAAAATTCAATTTATCAAGTACACTATACTATTGGGTGATATGCGATACATGAAACAACATCATTTGTCTGTTTGATGAGGGCCAAATGAACATTGGAGAAGACACAGTAACGTTCTCTGATAAAGTATATCCCTTTCTCCAGGACACTAGTGTACTTCTAGGTGAAAATTCTCAAAGCCAGGTTCCTAGGCTTCTCCCTTTCCCTGAAACTCCCATTCTGCATTCCAAGTGTTCTGGATGCATCTCACTTTTTGGCATTTCCCATTGTTCCCATTACCAATATTCTCCCTTAGTTAAAATGTATTATTTGTTACTTAATTTCTTGTCTCTGGCCCCTTGTTTATAACAACTTGCCCTCCTAGATTGCTATTCTGCCTTCTCTCATATGCAGAATGTATCCTTCCTTCAAGGTTTGTTACCTCCTCCGGAAGCCTCTTCCTATCCAAGAATAGGGATCATTTTCCAACAAACATGCAGGTTGTAAGCTTGCCTTATACTCTGAAGACACAAAGTCCCTAGCCAAACAAGATAGATAAGCATACAGACAAAATTACACAACAGTGTGACAGTGCAGGTTAAGTTGATTCTGACAGGAGACTTGAAGGAGTCAGGGAAGGTTATTGAAGGTGGATGACCTCTGCATAAAACCTTATCAGATAGGAAAGGAGGAAGAATATTTTAAAAGAAACAGCACAAGGATCAATACCATAAAAATAAACATATGTTTAAGAAACACATTTCAGTTAGCTAAAGAAGGGTGGATGTGTGTATTGTGAATGAAGATGGAACCCAGGCTAGCCTAGGGCCAGCTGGCAAAAAGACTCATAAATCCTCTACATTCTAACTACATTCTCTCAGTTAAGGCACTGTTAAATTTAGTTTAATACTAGGAACGTGGGAGTGCATGTCTTACTTGTTCCCACTAGAGGGACTTTGAAGAAAGGGGCTATTGCCTAGAACAGTGCTTTTCAACTGGTTGTTCAGTAACTGCTGAGTAAGCAAGCAACTTTAGCTAAATCATTAAAGATGACTTAACATTCTTTAATTTAAATTGGACATCATCGACATTTACATTATTTAAATATTCTAATCTCAAAATTAGACATGCTTGTTTTTGATAATGTGCTCCTGAGGTTTGAGAGGTTAATCTGGTTCTGAAGGACTTAATCTAGTGTGCAGATAGAGATTCCATTTAGGTTCAATAGTATTCTTGGGTTTTCAAAACATTTTAAAAACTGTATGTCCTATGAGGTGTAGGATTTTTAACACCAGTGACAATACGGCCTGGTTCTGTGGCTTTACAAACACAAGAGTAACCAAGGAATTTTTTGTTATTCAAAATGGTAATCATTTTGGGAAAATGTGCTGTGAGGGAGCACTCATAAATTTGCTGTTTGCAATGAAGAAAATTAGAATACTATAAATTCAAGAGAAAAAAATCTGTGATATGTGCTGGTAATAATGTAACTCATCTTTTCAACTCTTTTACAACTCTTAAGATTTTTCATGATCAATGAACTTTTGTTCTAGAGTGACATGGCAGAACCAGAATATGGCTATTACATAATTAATAGTTATCAGTAGTAGCAGCAGAACATATATAAAAGAATACTCTTTTCATTAGATTCAGAATTTTTAAAAAAAGACTAGCTTTGGATGCTATTAAAATGAATGAAACAGTTAACATACCTACAACATTCTTCAAACCAACGTGCAACGTAATCCCACATATAATAAGGCTCAAAGGAATTAAAGAGAAGGTTGGCAGTTTTAATCAGCTCTGCTGTTTTCTTATTTTCCCTTAATTTACTGAAAAGGAAAAGATAAACAACAAAAACTAATAAATACTGACATCAATTTTTCAAATGCAAACTTGAGTGCAATCTTGTTAGGGCAGTACCTATTCCTAGGTTTTTTTGCTAAAAATTTTGTTAGTGAGAAAATTGCAAAAAACTTTTTCTTATTTCCCTCTGATGAGCGGATTCACCAGAGGCAGAATGGGGAGCAGATCAAGCAGATCTACTGAATACATTGCTGAGGGGAGCAGTGGGCAAGACAGGAGAGGTCTGCTGTGCCATGTGAGTCAGTTCCCTGGTGGAGGATGGGACATGTGCTGCGGTGACTGTGGATAGAGTCATAGTACTGAGACTTAACCCCTTGCGCCACCAGAGAGGCCCAAGAACGGGAAGTTCTTTTTGAACTATTTTGAGTACCTGATAGTAAAATGGCATCGAATTCTTTTGTTTCCCTTTGTACATACAAACTGAGTAGTGATTTCATTTTCATAGCCTTGATTCTAAGAGTATTTTGCTTTCTCGTGCTATTAAGGATTTACTTAAGAATGGTTAGGTCAAATTTATTATTATTAGCTTGAGAAATAAGAACTACAAATAATTTTTACTGAAACTTACCATTATTATTGAATGATAATTTTGTAATTTCAAGTGGGAACTCTTTAGTCTACTATCTATCCACTTCCCTACCACTGTTACTAATAATTCAAACAACTCTGTGTATAGTGAGGTACTGTCAAGCAACTGGCACATTATAGCATAAAAGACTAATTACTCTATGGAGAAATTGAAAGATTAGACAGTACAGAATGAAAAAAGGTATCAATATTAACACTTAAAAAATTACAAGGGATCATATTTATCAGAGATCAAAATCTGTCTTAAAATGTTTTAATATATAAAAGTGTGTTTAGGAACACCCAGGTTATCTGAAAAATCTCACTAAGGAAAAAAGAATTTAACTAAAAAAAGAATAATTTTATCTAGTTCCTAAATATTTAGGAGTTTTTCATACATCTTCCTGTGATTAATAACAGATTTAATTCCTTTGTGGTCAGAGAATATATCCTATAAGACTTAAATCCTCTAAAGTTTATAGAGACATATGTTGCAGAACACGGTCCATCTTAAATGTTCCATGTGTATTTGGGGAAGAAAAACTAAGTCACTAAGAAGACACTAATGAAATGGAAATTACATGTATTAGACATTATACTTTTGAAACCCTGATCATTTTATAATAGATGAGATTGAAAAATAAGAGGTTGTTTAAAGAGCGAAGCCATGAAAAATAAGACTTTGTCAAGATTTATCTGTCATTGACTTAAAGAACAAGATATGTAACACTAAATCCCTTGTCCCAGGCATTCAAAAAAGTTTATGTGTGTGTATACTCGAAAGAAGAATTAACTACTAAGTGAAGATAAAGAAATGTTTACAGAGCATATGGTGCCCTTTGACCCATTTAAAGTCTGTGCTCAAATCTTTTTCTGATCTATGATTTGGTATCCTGAGTATGTCATGCCATCAGAAAGCACTACCTCATGCAAATAACCAGGCCTAGTTACCAAAGCAAACACTAGTTCCATTATTGACATGTGGCAATGTTTTATAAGTGTAAATAAATTCCCTGGAATCTTCACAATAACTGCTAAAATTCAGTTTTCTAACCTCATACGTTTGGAAACAAATTCTGGAAAATAGTGGTTCTATTATACAGTAATCATATTGTAATTACCTGCTAGAAAGATTAGTGCCATCATTATGAATATTCATATCGCCCAAATTCAGTGATATTTTAAACCAAATATTCTCACTCAAAACACAAACTGCATAAACAGTGTTCACTTTATGAATATTAATAAATGAGAACATTTTTATGTCATGGTGTGTTTTTTGATAACCTACCTGCTTAACTGAGCATGATCTTTGCTGAAGGGAGGTTCCATCTGAAGATCCAATTCTGCTTTGCATTGAGAATATAATGTTCTAAAAACTTCAATTAGGACATCTTCCAGAATTACAGGTCCTAAAATAATATACATATTAGACAATAATTGATTATCATTGGCATAAACTGGTCCAATTAAAAGATGCTTTAAAATAAGTTTTTATAAAAACTTTTTTCAGAAACTAAGCTACATTTCACATTTTGAGATAATAATAAAATAGTAAATAACTAAACAAATGTTGATTTAACTATAGATTGACATAACAAAAATTATAAAATCAGGGAAACCGGTTTTTCCAGCTAATAGCTCTGTTATCTTAAACAAGTTAATTTCTTTGAGCTTTATTCCCTTATCTAGAATGAGAATAGTGCCAAGATAGTGTTAAAAGGATTGGGAAATTTTTGTAAAGGGGGTAAGCATAGTTCCCAGAATGAGTTTTCATGAAATGATATTTACAGTACTACTATTTTTACATAAATACAAAAATATCACAAGGTTAAACTTTATTGCCATAACAGATGATACTCCTCTTAAAAAATTCTTGCGCTACATGTGTCACATGTAGCTAAAATAAACTTTAATAAACTCAAGTTATTTTAATAGTGCAAGAACTTATGCATATTTGCTATAACCTCTGCATGTAATTTAATAAAATTATATACTTTGTTTTTTACTTAATTTCTGTCCCAGATACAGTATTTAACTTCTTAATATATCTAATAAATAAGAAATGTGTAATATAGGAAAACACATAAAACAAAGGGGATGTAGGGAAGGAAGTAGAGATATATAACTCAAATATTTTTTCACTAAGTCCTTGAATTCTGTGAACTACATGATACTAACTACAGATCATAAATGTTCCAATTTCAGTAATTTAATCAGGATTAAGTAGCATTTTTAAAATAACTCTTTCATTACATATATAGCAGAGGGTATACACACATACAGATACACAACATACTGGCTGGACGTACACCTTAATTTTCTATCTTCTTAATGTTGTAGAATAAATTTTACATGTAAGTTGCTGAGAACCTGAATTTAAGCCTACCTCAAAATACAGCAAATTTTTCTAAGAATTATTTTGTCTTATTTTTATTATGAAACAATACAAGACAACCAAACACAAGTGACCTTATGCCCTCAGATATTATTTTACCTAGCTCAGGCTTGTCCAGTAAGCTGATTAAAATACGAAAAGGTTTTAGATCCTGCATTAAAGTGCTCTCTTCTCCAAATCCATTGACTTGTAGGATTCCCACCATTGCCTTTAAAAAAGAAAATTTACAATAGTCTTCTAAGTAAACAGCATTTTTTTCTTTAACAGAAATATTTTTAAATACAACCACATGTAATGGAGTTACAGCCCTTATTACAACCCTTCTTGCCTTTTTGAGGCACTTTCAATGTAGTTATTTTTTTTCCTTGATGAGAGAAAAAAAATAGGTTACATTAACTTATCTTGAGAGAAGAAAACAGTATTTACATTTTTTTCTAGAAAAAAGTAGAAAAGTTAAAGAGGTCCAGAAAAATAAATTCAAGAGTTATTTGGCTGCATATCCAAAAGATAAAAATACTTCTATTTAAGATCAACATGCTTCAGAGTATAATACATCATGGCAGTATCTGCTATTATGTAATTATTTTCCCATTAATGATTCAAAACTAATTATATTCTTAAAAGCTTAGTCAGTGAAAAATGCTTCAGATATCATGCATTTTCTTTTTATTTTGAGATACTTGGAATAAATATAATTTAAGTAAAAATAGTAATAGGGATCATTTTAATAGTTTCATTACAATAATAATTTTATCACATTTAGATTCCTTTTGCAACCCAAATTTTCCCAAGGCTTCAGAAGAAATAACATAAGTACTGGCTTATTTTTGGAAAAACTCCAACTTTCCTAGGGCAGACAGGTGAGAAGCTACAACTTTGTTTTAGTAAAAAAATCATGGAAAGAGTAAAAAAAAAAAATCTCTGGATTTATGTAAAAGTAAGTCTAGTTAGTGTACATTTACTTATTTATTTTATTGTTGATTTTTTGTTATATTTATTTTTAGTAGGTTTGTGAGTCTTGCTCCACCCCTTCAACTATGAATTAATTCATTTTAAGACAGGATTCTGTCTTACACTTTTTACATAATTCTAATGATCAGTGAATAACCAAAAACTGAAATGAAAATATTCATTACCTGGACCAACAATTCCTTTGAAAAAGTTGTGAAATAGTAAGTGGCATGTTCTTCAGGATTACTGTGTCTAGTGCTTCGGGGTCCTATGATAGCACCGTTGTTATCAAAACCTCCATGGAAACAAATTATAGAACAAATTAAAATGAAATTCTCAAAACTATTGTTTACTAAATACCAAAACAGCAAATATCTCAAAAACAGCACTAAACACTTACCAGTTAGTAGCCCAATCAATGTCAGCAAGAGAGATCATTTTAGATAGTTTAATAAGGGAAACCAATTCAATATATGAGTATCATAGTATTCTTCCAATATTTTAAAAAATCTTATGAACAGTGAAATAACTGAAGATTCAGGATAGCCAAGAAAAATTATGTGTTGTCTTATTCTAGGCAGGAAGGAGTTATGAAGACAAGCCAAACACTCACAAAAGGTACGGAAGAAGGAAGTGTAAGTAGCACATTACTGCCTGGATGAGACTGGTATCATGTGTGGAAAAGAACTAGTCTTTTGATTACTTCAAAGTTGGAAATTATATCACTAATTCCTAACTTATCCTTCTTAGTCTATATATAGTATAACAACCTTTCAATTTATAAGGGGGGAAAATCTTGTTAAGAGGAAACATGACCTGTAGATTATTGACTAAGCAGCTTTTCACAGAATATACAATTACAGAGTTCACATTTTATAGTCCATTTAAGCCAACTTGATATTATTTATGTATGGCAAATTTCGCTCCCTTTATGGTCCCCTGTGACCACACACAAACACACACCTACCAAGAAGCCATGCATAGAGTCTTCGGTTCAGGGACATATCCCTCCTCAGTACTACGTGAAGCGCTGCAGACAGGATCCTGATCATGTCTGGTCGAGTGGCCTGAAAAAGTCAGAAATGTGATTGTGCTAAATTACATAAAAACACTTTACTTTTGTTTCTGTTTAAAAAAGAATACCTTGCAACACCTTCTAAACTTCAGGACTTACAAGGTAATTACAAATAAACTTATCTCATGTGGTCTTTCAAACACAGGAAATGTTACTTTAACTTTACAGATTAGGAAATAATTTAGTTGCATAACTACAACTGATTTATGTTAACCTCCAGTTTAAAGTTCTTTAAGACTATCCTGTCTAATATTAGTAAAATCTGACATTAAAGAAAATAGAGCAAGAAAGGACAGATACAAGAAAGTCATATGCCTTAAGTTTTTCACATTCATAGTCTTGTCAACTGACTGCAAACTCTAGAAATTCACTATTTTAGCGCCAGCAAGGCACAGAGCAGGTTTCCCATGATCCGGGCAGACAGGTAAAGGAATCCTGGAGCCCTCGGTGGATTTTTCAGACTTTTAATTATCTTTCTGCATTATTTGTAGAGAGGCAACCAGGTATAGGGCAGGTAGGGGGTTGGGGAGGCTGGCAGGCCTCCTAGACTCCCATGAATCTTTACTCTCTCGGGGATCTCTGGCATTCACTGGTGGTCTCTCTGTGGTACCCTGCTTCATGGTCCTCAGCCTCCACGTTCTGCTCTCTACTGCTGCCACTGCGTCCTCTGTGATGCCACCTTATATGCTGTTTCTCCAGGACCAGGTGTGCCCACTCACGCATGCCCACAACCTACTTCGGGTGCCCACCATCAGGCATAAGTGTAAGACCACAGGGTTCTATCATTAATGCTAATGGTGGTAGGGTGGGAAATCCTGATCATTCTTTCATTTACCCTACAACTATCTTCGTCGATCTCGGACCTCGTGTTCTTAAAACATTTTTATGTCACATAATATTTCAAACATATAGAAATATATAAAAAAACGCTATATGCTTTTTGTGCTCATCAATGAGCTTTAACAAATTTTAATATATTTTTCATTTTACCTAGAGCTTTTAAAGATAAATCAGTTTTTCTCTTTCCTAGTAGCCTTAATTAGATGTTTAAAAAATGATTAACTAAAAAATATCTGGTTTTAACTAAAAGAGGTAAAGTTAAAATAAAGATAAAAGAAGCTAACTAAATAACTATTAATTTTAAGACTATTACCAGATAATCATTTTATAATAGAAACTTGGAATCTGAGCATTAGAATATGAGAAAATCAACTAGACTAACAACCACTGCAGAATAAATGACCTGAGCATCTTCTGGCCTAAATAATTAATCAAAATACCTGGTTAATGTGCTTCAACTAGACACAGAGCTTAGAAATAACTGAGATGTTTCAGAACACCAATCACTCATTTGAACATAGGTATCTTCTATTAATCTAAGCAATTTTCCAAGCATAGTCCATGTACTTCAAAGATCTCTAAGACCCTTTTAGAAGGGCCAAGAGAAAAAAGAAAACAATCCAAAACTAACATGTTATTTATTTGCTCTGATTATGGGATAGTATATAAATATGCTTGAACCTCAACACAAAAAGCAGTACAGTAGTGACATTTATTGTATTTGCAGTCAATGAATTTTTTACTGCCATGTACTTGCAGTAAAATAAAAAAGTCAACTTTAAGAATGTTGATGAAATAGCAAAATTTTCATTAAATATTGACCCTTGTATACATGTCTCATAATATTCTGTGTAATTAAATGGGAAGCAAATTTAAAGCATTGCTGCCAAACACTGAAGTATGATGGATTTCTTGAGGAAAAACACACATGTGACTGAATTATGAGCTGAACTACCATCTTTTCCTACAAGATACTTCTTTTACCTGAAAGAATGACACAAACTATTATTCCAGCTTAGGCACCTGGCAGATATTTTCTTAAAAATAAAGTGAGGCTGTCACTTCAAGGAAAACAATATTCACATTAATTTTATAATTTGTTTCCATGAGAAAATTAAAATTTTGGAAAAATGTGTATTTGGCTTGAAATCGTGTTAAATGAATAGATTGGAAAGCTTCTCATACTGGGCATGAAAGTCTATCAATACCAGAAAAACTTTACTGTTGAGATCAGTCGTGAGAGTAGTAAATGTGATATATTCCTACTATATAATCAAATGTGTTAACATTTGAAAGACGTATTAATTCAGCATACTAACATTTTTCAAATAACCAGTTATGAGGCTATAAAAGCAAGCATGGATGAAAGATTCATTCAAAGTGCAAAACAGACTAGTGGATTTTAATAACAGAGTTTAGGAAAAATTCATTGCATGGTTTTAGATTCCATATTGCAAGTAATCTTCTAAACCAAGCTTATTGAGTTTTGGTCTAGTATCTAAAAAGAACATGATATTTTAATAGAAAAGAATGCTGAAATAGTCTTTCTACTTTGCATATCTCAACAGATTTAATCAAAATTTCTGTTGTGAGATTAATTTTTTTATACCTCAATTAAAAGGAGAAAAAAATCACCACAGATTGAATGTAGAAGTAGATAGGAGCATTCTACTTTCTACTATTAGACATTAAAGAGATTTGCAAAAATATAACAATGCTACTTTACTCACAGATTTTGTGTGCATGTTGGGAAATAGCTACTTTCAAGAAATATCATTTAAATTTATTATTGCTATTTTTAAAAGTTAGCAAATATTTTATACTTTGTTGTTCTTAATGGCTAACATGATAGATAGCACTAACCTAAGCAAAGAAAATTTTAGGGTCCAAAATGTGTAATGGGGTCCTGAACCAAAGCATTTGAGAACTGCTCATTTATTCATATATATAGATGCTATCACAATCTTTTTTTTTTAAGTTTTATTTATTTATGCATACAAGAGCTGGAGTGTAGGCCAGAGGCGTGTGTGTGGGGCGGGGGGCGGGGGGAGGGGGTGGTGAGAGGACTCACCAGAGACAGAGTGAGGAGCAGAACAGGCAGCTACTGAAATACACTGCTGAGGGGAGCAGCGGGAGAGACAGGAGAGGTCTGCTGTGCCATGTAGGTTAGCTCTCTGGCTGGGGATTGAACTTTTGCTGCAGCGACTGCTGATAGCTTCATAGTGCTGAGACTCAATCCTTTGTGCCAGGGAGGCCTAGATGCTATCACAATCTTAAGAGTACAAATGTCTCCCAATTTTATTTTGAGAGAAAAATTACTCTTAAGTAAGAAGTTACTTTATGATTACTATTGATGTCAAACGTCACACATATTTCTATTATGGAAAAGAGTTTCTATTATAATCTCAATTAAACGTTTTACTACTGAGAGATTAGGGTTGTTTTTTTAAGATTTATTTTTATTTATGCATACAAGAACTGGGGTGTAGTCCAGAGGTGTCGGGGTGAGAGGATTCACCAGAGAAAGAGTGGAGAGCAGAATACGCAGATCTACTGAAATACACTTCTGAGGGGAGAAGTGGGAGAGACCGGAGCGGTCTGCTGTGCCATGTGGGTTAGCTCCCTGACCAGGGATAGAACTTATGCTGCAGTGAGTGGTGATAGCTTGATAATGCTAAGACTTAACCCCTGAGCTACCAAGGAGGCCCTTAGGTTAACTTTGCATGAAGTAAGTAAAAACAATCTAACAAATATACTCAACTGCTGAAGCCTTGAACAGTAATCACTCTTTTGGGAAAAGTTAATGAAGCCTATTATAAGTGACAATTACAATCAATTCTTGTTAAGTGACTTTAATATGCAAAACATGGGAAGAGGAAAGATGGAGAAAAAAGACTTTATCAGGATCCTCATTTTTAGGTACTCAAATAATTTGGTAAAGAGGGAAAGAATTTTAGAATTGGGTCTGGATAGGCTATGAATTTTAAAAACCACATTCGATGTAGCAGTTGTTTACTTAGTACAAATGTACAAATGATAGAAAGTAAGACTTAAGAAAATCTTTGTTAGTAGGAAACAGGTGGCATAGTAAGAGAATACTGAAGTAAGCACTGGCTGAAAACTAGTAGAGAAAATGGTCTAGTGATATTATAAATTAAATTCTCCACAACTTAAGTCTATTATGACTTAATTACTCTGATCTTGGTGAGTCCACTATCATTATACTGAGGTACTAATAATGTTGAATATTTGGAAAGGAAGAAAGCAACGAGAAAGGTCAATAAATTTCTTCGATAAATGGGCTAGAAGATAATTATCTTAGGCAGTTGGGCTGCATACATTTCTTTAGGATATTCTTTGTTTACTCTGATGAAGCTTTAAAAACAAAATAATCATTTTTACTTTGTGGGCTGCTTGCACACTCCTCTATGGCTAAGTTTAGGCTACATTTGTTACCAGAGGGAAGAAGGTTAACAAAGCAGATCTGCTTTATCAGAGAAAAACCTTGAAAGCTGTTTAGGTCTGTCATACATTCAGGTCAAACCACTTAAACCTTAAAGAAACAAGCCCAAAAAGAACCATGGGTGACCTAAAATTACCTTAAGCTAATTAACCTCCATTTGCAATAAAATCCTCACTCAAAGGGGCCTTTAGAGGCCATTTTCTAAACATGTGATCCGCATACAGTGGCATTATTTGGTCCTGAAACTACACCGCACCAGCTCAGACAAGATTCTAGATTCCCCCTGCCCTATCCTGTCCAAATACCAACAATCTTATAAAAATCCTAAACTCCCTTTAAGAAGGGGAGGCTGTGCTTTGGGAGTGATTCCTCTGTCTCCATACCTAATCAAACAATGAAATTCTCTTGGCCATGAATCTCTTCTTGGCATGGTCAATCAACTGACACACACCAAGCAAAGGACCCTTTGTGTTTGGTAGCACATTGAGATATTCCAGTGGGCATTTCTGTGAAAGGCAAGGGCAAATGAAGAACCCTGGTTTAAGGATGGAAAGTGTCAAAATAGAAACTGGGGGTGGTTTCTGGGATAATATAAAAAATGAACTGCAAATTCATTAATTATTAATAACTCAATTTAAAACTGAGTAAGTAAAAATACAAAGATGGCCAATCATACTGAAAATTCTTTTCTGCTAACCACCGTCTGACAAAATCCCCAAATAATAGTCTTTTTCTGCCAATGCCTTATTTAGAAAGAAACTTACTTTTCCAAGGTAGAAATTCTCCATATCTTAGTGTTTACATACTGGTGTGCATTACATCTCTTTTCGATAAGATTTAAAATACAAAAAGAATTAGATGGCTTCTTTAAAATTTAGGACACTAAGTCCAACAATGAAACTCTTCATTCACAATTTGTCAAGTTACTTGTTCTCATTTGTAATAAATGTATTAATAACTAGTGACTAAATATTTGACTTTCAAATTATATCCAACTCTGCCAAGGACCCAACACACATTCAAAATCATAAAACCAGAAACTAGAATAACAGAACAGAGAGAATAGTTGAGTAGAAGACCTGAGTCTCAAGTGTTGGCACATTTAGAACTGACAATGAATTACCTTTTGCTTTTTACAGGTCAGGACTTTTTTAAAGGTAGGAAAAACAAATTTCAATTTACTTATTTTTATTCAAAACAATAAATAATTTTTCCTCCAAATTTTCATACATTCTTTAAGAGAACTTGTTTTCTATGTACTTGCTTGTTTATAAAGCAAAATAATACAACTTAAATCCATCTAATAAAATAACTACATATCACAATCCTACAATATTCCAAAGAATTCCTCATATTAACATTAGTGTTAATCTTTTACCTGACTCATGTGGAATGGAAAACAGAAGAGTATGAGGTCCAGTGTGCTTCTCTGTACAAGTACACTTGAGTCCTGCACTGAAGTACTTACTGCTTCTACCTGAAATAAGAGAGTCTTTGTTAGTCATTGTCCTTTACACTAAGAATTATTTACCACGAAAATGTAACAATTCTGTTTGATACAATAAATTACAAGATTTCTTCTGAGATTCTTATCAATTATTAAATGTAATTACAATCTTTTGAATAATTATAGTGTGATGGTTTAAAACATTAAGGAGCATAAAAGACAGCAAAAAAAGTTCTCTCCAATATCTGTCTCCCAACCACCCAATTTCCTTTTTTGCAACCAACCAGTATCATCACTGACTATTTTCTGCAAATATAAGTAAAACACACATGCATATATCTCAATCTCTTTTAATTTAACTACACTGCTACATAAAGAGCTTCACTGGATTTTTGGTCAAAGACATACATTAGTTTATAGATAAATCTTAAATTTACTTAACTAGGTTCCTAGTGATGAACAGTTATGCTGTGCATAAACATTTACTAGTGTAAATAATGTTGCAATACATTTATGTAACATACAAGTACACTTGAGGACAAGTCCCTAAAAGAACTGCCAAGTGTTGGAACCATTCAATTGGAATTGAGATGTATAGTGTAATGCTTTCTTTTGCGGTTATACACATTTACATTCCCATCAGCTATGTGTAACAATTTGATTTTTTACATTTACTTGTGTATCTTTTATTTTTGTGAATCTGATATATGAAAACTGGCATCTCAGTGTAGCTTAAAATTTTTATTTCTCACTAAAATAAAAAATAAAAAACATCAAAACCCAAAATTGTTCCTCTTATAATAATAGTGAGCATTTTTTCTGTTTTAATTATTTCCATTTTTCTATGTATCAATATTTATGGTAGCTCTCTGAATACTAGGAAGATTAGTCCTTTGTGATGTGTTGCAAATAGTTTTCCAACTATGGAATTTGTGTTTTAAAGAAAAATGACTTGTTTGAAACATCTAGGAAATCAAAAAGAAATATAAAAATATATTACAGAAATCTGCATACAAACAGTATAGCTATTTGGAAAAGTTTGGTAGTTTCTCATAAATGTAAACATACATTAGAAGAAAATATAGGCATAAATCTTTATGACCTAGGATTAGACATAATTTCTTCCTTAATATCTAACATTAAAAGCATAAATGGGAAAAAAAGAAAACATGAATTAGACCTTATAAATCATAACCAATTGTGGATGAAATCAAATGAAAATTTCTAGTTTCTATATCAATTCTAAATCTTCCTTCTCATCAACTTTTCTCAAAGTTCCCAAAATATTAAAATTATCTTGCTTAAATTTTGCTAACTACATGTTCCTCAAATTTCACTTTGATAAGCCTGTAAGTAAATAGGAGAACTGGAAAATGTATACAGAAACAAAAAAGAAAGGGGTAGCAGCTAGAAGAGTCACTTGAAGTAACAGAGTCATCAACTGAGCTATCTCAGATAGGGTATCTATCCCCATCAACTTTGGTTTGTTCGGACATTCTGAGGGGATATTATAGCTCTATCAATATGAAAGCAAATAAATTATGACAGACGCTTGGGTGAGTCTGCAGATATTTTGCATATGTGGACTGGCATAGATCAAACAATAGACTGCTAGCTGAAGTTGGGCAACTTACTGTTTAAAAAAAGATGAGTTTATAGTGAGTCATCAGGCACATTATTGGGAAAAATAGCTAGCTTCAATAAATGGAATTTAAAGTAAAATTTTTTTAAAGACTTTTAAAATGACTCAAGGACTTTGTTGTTTTTTAATTCTTGCTAGTTTTAAGAATACAATATACCACTACCATAAGTCTCAGCACTACCACTGCACGGGCCAGTTTGCTCCACCACCAGGGAACGAACCCACATGGTGCAGCTGACCCCTCCTGTCTCACTCGCCGCTCCCCTCAGCACTGTACTTCAGTAGATCTGCCTGCAGTGCTCCCCATTCTGTCTCTAGTGAATCTTGTCACACATACGCCCCACCTCTGACCTGTACCCCAGGTCTTCTACACAACCGTAAATAAAATCTTTCAAAAAAAAAATACACATTCTATAGAGAAAAAATTTACTTCTGTTCTTAACCTTGAAATAAAAAGTATAACCATGTAATCAACGCGAATGCGCTTTTTCTAGTATATTTCATTCTCTTTTAGTACTACATTCTCTTATACAAATCCCATTCAGAATCCAACTATCATTTTGTCTAAAATCCATCATCCCTATTAAAAAATATATGCTCAAAGAGAAGGTTCACTTTAGAATATTATAATGAATTATGACTATGTTAACAGTGGTCTGATCAGTCAGCAAGATGATAATAAAGACCACTTACTTGGATAACAGTGGATGAAATATGTAAGCAATTAGTTTTCCATTAAAAAAATTGAAACTTTTACAATCAACAGTTACTAATTATTTTGGCCTTTTATAAATTTCCTTGATGAAAATGATTAGTTTCATGAAAACAGAAACTATGTTTATGAAACAATTCTCAGTATCTGTGATGAATAGCTTGTTTGGCTTTGAAGAAGAATTGGTTACAAGAGCAGCCATATATAGACCTACCATTAACTCAATATCACTGCCAATTATATAAAGTTGATCTTCCATAGAGAGCTTCCTGTTCAAATGGGCGAGAACATACGTGATTCCAGGTAAACGCACAGCAGGACTGGTGAGAAGACTACCCCAGAGGGCACTGTAGAATGCTGACTGGTCCACTGCAGCAGCAACCTTTTCCAACAATGTATTTGTTCTGGGGTGCAAAATAAAGTGGTTTACGAAGGGAAAAATTTAGTTTCACATTGTTAAAAATAAATCGTTATTATCTTCTATATTATATGGAAACATCCACTGTATAGTAGTATGTTCTGCCTTGGCAGTAAGTGTAATAGAGGGGAAGAAGCATATTCTCTAGGGTCAGAGGGCTGGAATTAAGTCCTGGCTCCACCATTTACTAAGCTGTATAACATGGAGAAAAAACAATCTTTCTTTAGTTCAGTTTCCTCAACTGTAAAATAAAGACAATGAAAACATCACAAGTCCTATACACCTCAGAGCTGGTAAATACCACATAAAAATTTTAGTTAATAGTAATCCTAGAGCAAAACATTTTTTGTTGACTTCTACAAAAATCTTAAAGGACATTTCCAAATGTTTCCTTCTCTTTGAAATTATAACTTCATAATTCATAACATTAACGAATTAGATGAAAAAAATCAAGGATGCATTATTGCTTTATTTAGGACATTTAAATATTATTTACTTTTGATGGATAAACAATATATATATATATAAAGCTATTACACTGTAAGTACAGTAGCTTTAGAATCAAAAGAATCTGATGATGAATTCTACTGTTTAGTTGCTTTATGATTAATACACTAACACTATTATCCCTACTGGCTTCAATTTACCTACATTTTAGTTATTAAAGAAAAACATGTTTACAAATTCTTTTACAGAACTTTTATGGCATATCAGGCAAAACATAATGCTGTGGTCTGAATGTTTGCATTCCTGCAAAATTCCCATGTTAAAATCCCCAAAAGTGATGGAGGTGGAGCCTTTGGTCCATTTTTATGTCATGAGGGTAGAGTCCTGATGAATGCGCTTAATGTTCTCAGGGCAGAAAAGTCACAGCACTCCTAACCCGTATTACTAGATGGGAAAACAGAGAAAGCTCCAGCTATGAACCAGGAGGAAGGCTCTTACCAAAACATAACCATGCTGGCACCTTATCTTGGACTTGTAGCTTCCAGATCTATGAGAAATAAATTTCTGTTGTTTATAAGCTACCCAGACTGTGGTATTTTGTTAGAGCAGTCAAAATAGACTAAGACACATTACAAGATACATCACAGGAATACCAGTTATAAAGATCATAAATCAATTTCTATGTTAACTTTTTAATTGTAACTAGTAGAGTTTTAAAGTGTTATTGATTCTACGCTTCCCTTAGGAAAATTACTATAACAATTAAAAACAAAACTGATTCATAGACTAAATGAAATAATCTAAAGTTATTTTTCTAAAATTGGAGGCGAATAAGTAAAAAAGGTAAATAAAAGCAAATGATAACCTTTGAGGACAAAAATATTTTTTCTCAAGGTAGCTTATAAGGGGACCCAATATTTTGAGAATTAAATTTTTACTGCATTACAGGGGACAAATGAAATACAATAAATATAAAGTAACTGGTCGATGCATTAGAATTTTTAAAATTTAAATCATTAAGTATGTGCATAAAACAAGTTTAGTATTTTCTCTTTTTTGCCACTGCAACTCACAATTTGCTTTTTGGAAAGAACCACTAATAAGATATTAAAGATACTTAATGTTATTGTGCATTATTTACAACTACCAACTTCCAAAGTAATAATACATTCTAAAACAGATGGAATAATTTCCTTTGAGAAGTTTAATTATCAATACGATCATGTCAACATCTAGTCAAACACAGCACTTGATTCTAGGCTACTTCCCACCATTAATAATTAAAGAAATAGGGCCTTCCTGGTGGCACAGCAGTTAAGCGCTGCGCTGGGGAGCTGTCTGCAGCAGTGAGGAGAGTTTGACGCCTGGCCACGAGATTCCCACATGGCGCGGTAGACCTCTCCTGCCTCACCCGCTGCTCCCCTCAGCAGTGTATTTTCGTCTGATCTGCCTGTTCTGCTCCCCACTCTGTCTCTGGTGAACCCTCCTGCCGCCCCATGCCTCTGGCCTGTACCCCGACTTGTATGCATAAATAAATAAATCTTTAAAAAATAATTTAAAAATATTGGCACAGAGTGCAATTTCCCACTTTAAAAACCTACATGCCATATCTATTGTATTATTTTAAATTATGGGTCACAAATTTTTGAGTGAATTTTGGAAAGGTGCTAGGTACTGGATTATGTGACTTTATTAACACAATGATACAAACACATTACACTTATTTTATAGATGAGGAAACTGAATCAAGTTCACAAATACTGAAAAAGCTTTCCTAAGTTCACACACTGTCTGTCAAGCCAGGATTTAAAACCAGTCCATCTAGTTCCCAAGCATGTGCTCTTGCTATATAGTTGTAATTTCAGTGTGATAAACAAACTAGATATACAATGATTGTTTTGCTACAGAAAATCTTCAGTTTTTATACTGACGAGTCTAGAATTTTTGTGACATTAAAATATTAATGTTCTAAGTAATTATACTTATAAGTATAATTGACTTAAAAGTCAAATCCATGACTTTTCTTTATTTAGCTGCACCAATAACAATACCATCTTACCTCTCATAGTACTCTGATCCTTCTTCTAAGCCAGGAAGAATACCAGTAAGCAATCCTTGTAGACCAGGCTTCAGTGTTTTACCCAAAGGCAGGTAGTATATCTCATATAAACTTAGCAATGTTGGTTTAACAGACATGGCAGCATTTGCAAGAAGAGGAAATAATCCAGAACTGTTTAAAAGAAATAAAAAAAGGACGGGGAGAATCAAAATAACCACAAATTATCAATTCATATGTATCTGTGTATATATAAATCTTTTATTTTTTGATGAAGTTATACAGACAGTTTAAAAAATGATGACTGCATCCATTAATCCAACTCATGTCTTTCACCTAGCTTCACACTCATAAATCTAGTATTTATCCAGTTATTTCACAGGTCTTCAAATTTTACAACTTCTAAACAGACTCTCTCCCCTCCCCATTCCCCAAATCTGTTCCTTCCCCTGAATTTTCCATTTCACAATGTGGTATCACCATCCACCCAGCTGATCCAAACTATAAATCTAGGAGTGTTCATTGACCCTTTTAAAAAACCTACTCTAATTTGCAACAAGTCAACAAGTTTTTCTTCAAGTTACTATGTAGATACTTTTTGAATATCTCCATCTCCACCAGACAGTTCTTTAGAAGAGACTGCCATCATATCTTGATCATACTGCTTTAGTATTATCCTGAAGTATCTGTCCTCAGTACAACTTTGCATTGGTTTCCTTTCAGGTCAAGTTTAACCGTTTAACGTTGCTTTTGCCATCTTGCTCCTATACACCTCCATACAGCCAGTATCTGTTTACCAATTGTACCCTGTACTGCATCCTCTGCTCTATCTAAACTGGAGAATTCCTTTCAGTTTTGTTTCAGAACCTTCCATGGTCTTCTTACTTGCCTAGATCTTTGCATAGGTTCTCTGATAAAATAATTCCTGTTCCTTTACTTCCTTTTTGTTGGAGAGGTGACTCCTTGACTGAGAGGGTATCACTCAGGTTTTAGACTTGTGTAAAAGGATAGATTGTAGTGACCTTTACTGATTTTTAGTGGACTGCAGAAGGCCTGAAGAAGACAGGTTCACAATGGAACTAAGTTCTAGTTGCCTTGATCCAACAGAGATGGCAAGTAACACAGGAATTTAAAATAGAAGCCAACATTAGTAATATCAATTTGAGAACCAACAAATGAAAGATAAATCATGGTTCTGGCTAAGTGTACCCAAGGAGAGAATATAAAATGAAAATCTAAGTATAGTATTAAGCAAATCCTAAGAAACTCCAAATGTAGAGCTCAGGTAAAGGAGTCTGAGAAAACTAAAATCAAGAAGACGGCATTACAGAAGCCAACAGTAAAAAACTTTTTCAAGAAAATGATTCATTTATGTTGAAAGCAGCTGAGAGATTAAAGTATCTTATTTTTTGTCAGGATAGTTCTCCAGCTTAAAGAGAGAGACTATTATAGACTCAAACATTTTGAACAAAAACTTTTCATAAACGACATCTAAGTAGAAAAAAAAAATCTTACATTAAGGAATACTCAAATTTTTGGAATCATTTAACTATCAAAATATAAAAGATCTCTAAAGATCTCTAAAACCTCCCATTAGTAAGGATTCAATTATTCAATGGAATTGAAAAATTCCATTATTCATTTTTTTAGTTTTATTGCAAAAAGCGTAAGATAGTTAAAAATATTTTTATTTTTATGTAAATAAGCAATGGAATTATTCTTACCTATATAAAAAAAGATCTTTGGCAAGTCGCTTAGGTCCAATAATTTTGAAGATAATTTCATATGTTTCAAGTGCCTTCCGATGAACTCCTCCTGGTAACGCTGGATGCAGACATTGAGCTAGGCGTTTGCCTATTGTCAGCTTTTTGGGTACTACTTGGTACTTTGCATTATTTTGTAAAACCTTTGAAGAATAATTTTAATTCAGTTGAGAAAAACAAAAATATTTTATTTCATTTTTCTAGCACAGCATTAATAAAAAATCCTTATAGGACTTTGTCATACTCTACAAAATTAGGTTGTCAAAGAACTTTGCTTTTGTCAGTTACTTCTATCACATTTGAATTGAAACTGAGAATTTAAAAGTATTAATAATATTAATTTGTTTTTAAAAACCTATTACATATTAATAGAAATAGCATTTTTACAGAAGAATATTTTCCAAGATAATTTCACTCAGGAGAGGCATTGTTTTTAACTTTTGCAAATCAGTCTATTTTTTGACACACTGAAATATATGACAAAAACCAGATTTCAACACATACGTAATTGGAGGAGAGATAACCACTGCCTTAGTACACTGAATTACAGCAAGTAATTCTAATGCTTGCATGAGTCTCCATTAGAGATAATCTCCATTTGCTTTTATTTTCTTAATTTCCCAAGTGGAGCAAACACATTTTACTTTATTTACTTAACTGTAACATTTCTTTAAGGATAACGGTCAGGATAGAATTTACCAAAGAGACCATACAAACTACCTAGAAGAGATTATTTAAATAGCAAAAAGTAATCATAAATGCAGTTCTTCAGAGTATTATGGTGAAGTGCTGATGGAATGTTATAAAATGAACACACAGAGTGTCAGAGCAGCCTGGCATGCTCAGATCCTCTGCGGCCGGCCCACTGAGATGGCAAGACACTGTGGACTGTTTGTCCCCGTCTTTGGAGCCTTGAACACCTCTGCAATGCCCAGCATGACATGAACCTTCTGAGCAGGGCAGAGGGGACAGGAATGGGACTGCTGGGAATGAGGGGCACAAGTCATGTTGACCTTTCAAAGCCAGAAGACAGGTCAGTTACTCTTTCTTGCTTTTTCAGCTTCAACTTGCACATTGGTACTGCTGGTAGCATAGACAGCATCTAGTCACACGCTGGCCATTTTATCTTCTCTCTCTGTTCTTGCTCATCTCACTCCCCTTGTTAATAAAACCTTTTTAAAAATTTCTCTCTCCATGCCTGCTTTTGGTTCTTGTTCTGAGTTCATAAGCACACAGGTGAGGACTCACAAACTGGGGCACCCTCTTTTATTCCAGGGTTGCCTGCTAACAAGAACAATATACTGCAACTGGATTTTGGAAAAAATATACAAGGAGTCCTTTACTTTACAAAATAAAGAATTGAGTTTAGTTAAAATACACAAAAGGCCTGCCACAGGCAACATAGCAGAAGAGTCAGCATTAGTTCTCCCAGATCTTAAAGAAGTGGGGTTCTAACTGAGGTCAACTTAGGTATAATGTTATTCCCACTATAAGTTTTTAATTCTGTTTTAACATAAATATCAAACATAGATATTTAACATGAATATCAAATAAAATTACATTTTAAATCAAAAGCAAATAAAGGGCAAAATACTGTTAAGAATACAGATATGGGGACCTCCCTGGTGGTGCAGGGTTTAAAGTCTCAGTGCTATCTAGCTATCAGCAGCCACTGCAGCATTAGTTCCACCCCTGGCCAGGGAGTTGACCCACATGGTACAGCAGACTTTTCCTGTCTAGCCCATTGCTCCCTTCAGCAGTGCATTTCAGTAGATTTGCCTATTCTGCTCCCCACTGTCTCTGGTGAATCCTCTCAGCCCCCGCACCTCTGCCCTACACCCCAGTTCTTGTATGCATAAAGAAAAATAAATCATTTTAAAAAAAAAAAAAAAAGAAAAAAGAGTACAGATATGAAAAACATTTTATTTTTTCCAAACTAGCTGTTTTTTACTTCTCGAATATTAATTTGAATTTTGGACATAGGAGCCAAGAGTCAATATTTACATGTATTTTAAGAAAAATTATAATTATTACCAAAAGTATTGTCACAGAAGAAAATTTAGTGATATATAATATAAAGTGCTTCAATAAAGAATTTCTAATGTGAAGTAAAATGAAATAAAAAAGTAAAACACAGCATCATTTTCTAAAAGCATTTGAGTTGGAAAATATGAAATAAAATTTATTATATTAGTAAACAATAAAATTTTATACTAAAACATTTTAAGACTAAGTTCAATAATACTACCCTATTTCAAACCAGGTTTGAAAATTCAAAGCTATGAGCTGACAGGTAGTGCCATAATATTAATAGTAGCTAAAAACTAAACAGGTTAAGAAGTATCATTCAAGTCTCAGTGCTCCAAGGTCTAAGCAAATGCATCTCAGTTTTGTAAAAAGTACTAAATACAACTAAGGCTTGCTTAGATATGAATGTTTTCTTTTCAATACTGTTTGCAAAGGACACAGTAGTTACTACTTTCCATAGGAGTTTTCCATTTTGCTGCCAGGAATTCCATAATCATAACTGATGCTCAGATGTAGAAACTTATCAATACTCTGGTTAGCATATTTGCTTAGTTTTGTTTGATTACTTTGGTATGAAACTCATGAAGAACAATAGCGATAATATCTAATATTATTGCGTTGAATGTTGAAATAAATAAATAATAAATGTTGCTATTTCAACATTAAAAGAAATCCAGTAAGTATACACAGAGATTTCTGAGTTTTGCTTTTTAAAGACATGGATAAAGACATACCTTATTAAGTTTTCCAAGTGCTGATATCAAATCTGCCCATTCACTGGAGTATTCAAAATTCTTTAGTGCTTTGTCAACTGCGGCTACATAATTTCTATATTTAGAGTCACTCAGTAACTCCAGCTCTTCTGTGTTCATCCTCCCACAACGTCCCACTAGAGACCAGTTCCAAAGTCATGTAAGATCATTACCTACAAAAGAGTTTGTAAGAGAAACCAAAGTTACAAAGTATTATAAAGTAAAGATGCTCTTGCTACAGGATTAATGGCTAAATGTCAATTTTAATATAAGCTGAAAACCTAACTATAGGACAAGCAATATCTTAAAAACACGATGAGTAGAATTCAGGTAATAGAAATTGAGAAACCAACTAAAATAGAAACATGACATCACAGAAGCCAAGAGTAAGAAACTATTCAAGTAGAGAATTACCATTGCTGAAAGCTCAAGGTATTTTTTTGTCAGAATAGTTCTCAAACTTAAAGAGAGAGGCTATTATAGTCTCAAACATTTTGAACAAAAATTTCATAAATGACATCTAAGTAGAAGAAAAAGTCTTACATTAAGGAATACTCTAGAATGTTTGGAATCATTTAAAATATAATGGTATCTAAATATAAAATATAAAAGGTATCTAAAAACTTCCATCATTAGGAATTTCCAAAATAAAGTGTTGCTTAACTATTGTAAAAATTTTTTTGGAGTGCCAGGTACTCTCCAAAACAATGATAAACCATGAACTGTTATTATTATTATACTTCCAAATATTTCTGTTTTATAGTCATTGCCCTCTCTTCAATTTCTTTAGGATATCACTAAAACACAAGAAATATAACCTGCTTATAACAACAAATATAATGGCTGCTTTAGCCTCTAAATTTCCTTTTCCATCACCTTCCTAATTACACAAGTTTATCCTTTGGCTTTCTTATTTTCATATCCAATCTATCAACAAATTCATTTTTTTTTCCAGCTGAAGTTGACTGTGGTAGACCATATCTTTCAGAATGATCATTTAAGCATGGTTCCTAAATAGTTTCCACCAGGACTATTACAAAAAGTTCTTATGTTCACTATTTCCAACTTCTCTAAGAGACAATTTTACACAACAAAACATAGTTTGAGCACATTACTCTCTATTGGAAGCTAAAAAAACTGTATGTTTAATTTGTAATTCATGAAAAGTATTTTAGGCCAGTGCTTATTTAACATAGAAGTACTCTTATGATTGCTATAATTGTGACATTTGATCACTTAAAATGAAATGCAGGCTCTTAATCATATAATTAGTCATTTCATAAGCTGGATTCATTCATACAATCTTATAATTCATATTTCTGTTCCAGTTAACCAAAACCTAGTGACAGTATTCTGTCTCCTAAAACTTCTCTTAGGCCCACTGGTGCACTTTCTTATAAAATATAATTTTAGGAAGAACACTAAGTCTGTTTAATCAGAATTCCCCCTCCCCACCTTCCACCTCTGCCCCATCCTCAGTACCAGATCAGGTTTGTCATCCTTCAACATCTGATCACTTGGCCAATCTTATGCAAGAATTCTATTAAGTTTAGCCATAATTTATCCCATTTGCTTACCAATTTTCCATCCACTGACCCCATCTTGCTCCCTGACTATAAATTCCCACTTGTCTATGCCGTATTTGGAATTGCAATCACTCTCCTTCACTGTAAAATCCCACTGTAGAGATCCCTGTGACTATGCTGATGATCCTAAATAAAGCTGGTCTTACCACCTTTAACATGTGTCTCTGAATATTTTTTTCTTTAACAGTAGTCAGCTATTCACTGTTCAAAACTTGCTCTCTCATATTTAAATGTGTTTACATGTTATTTCTTTTCTGGATATGCTCCATGTTCCTTTGCAGAACCTAAATTTTTTTGACCAAAGTAAATTCAAAATACAATGCTTTTACACAATACCTTCTGTTTCAACCCTTCTGACTTGGCTCATTCTTTAATCAGTAATCTTTTTCAAGATTTAGAAACATGGCTTGCACTAAAGGATGGTATTTAAAATGTATATATGTTTCATGTTTCTAGAAGTTTAATATCATTCATTTTATTGTGATATAAAACACATAACATAAAATTAAATTTAAACTATCTCTAAGTGTGCAGTGCAATAGTGTTACATATGCAAAAATTATTCTGCAATCACCAGAACTTTCATCTTGCAAAATTATACATACTGATTAATCAGTAACTGTTCTTGACTCTCTCTCCACAGCCCCTGACTACCAATTTGTTTGTAATGAATCTGACTATCTTAGATACCACAAGTGGAATCACACAGTCTTTGTCTTTTTGTGACTGGCTTATTTCAGTTAACACAATGTCTTCAAAGTTCATCCAGGTTGTAGCATGTGACAGGATTTCCTTCCTTTATAAGCTAAATAAAGTATGTATACCATATTTTGTTATCCACTTACTCATTCATAAACATTTCGGTTGGTTCTGCCTCCAAGCTCCTGTGAATAGCACTGCTATGAACTTAGGCATGCAATAACTTTCTGAGATCCTATTTTCAATTCTTTTGGATATATACAAAAAGTAGGACTGTTGGATCATATAGAATTGCTATTTTTAATTTTTAAAGGCAACATCATACTGTTTTCCATAGCATCTGCATCATTTTACATTTTTCTCAATAGTGCACAAGGGTTGTAACTTCTCCACCTCCTTGACATCCCATATATTTTTTTAATAATAACCACCCAAATGGGTGTGAGATGGTATCTCAGTAGTTTTAATTTGCATTTCTCTAATGATTAATGATGGTGAGTATCTTCTTATATGCATGTTGGCTATTTGAATATCATCTTTGGAGAAATGTCTATTCAAGTCATTTGCCCATTTTTAAACTGGTTGTCTTTTTGTTGTTGAGTTGTAGGAGTTCTTTACATATTTAGGATAATAGCTTCTTATAAGATACATAGTTTGTGAATGTTTTCTCCCATTCTAAAGGTTCCCTCTGCACTCTTTTGATTGTGTCCATTGATACACAGGATTTTTTAATTTTAAAATTATTTTTATTTTTTTGTTTTTAAGCATCCTTGTTTATTTCTTTTCACAACGGAGGATTTCTCCCCTCAGGGGTGGTCATTTTAGTTTTCCCACCACCAAAGTGTCCACAGTCCTCCACGATGAATAGAAGTTTTTAAGTGTGCTATATAGTTCTATTTGTCTACTTTTGCTTTTGTTACCTGTGCTTTGCTGTCTTACTCACAAAATCATTGCCAACCCTAAAGTTATGAATTATTTCTCTTATGCTTTCTTTTAGGCATTAGGGGGTTAGTTATTTTGTAATTAATTTGGGATTAATTTTATATATGGTATACAGTTAAGGTTTCAACTTCATTCTTTCACATGAGGATATCCAGTTTTCTCAATACCACTTGTTAAAGAGGTTGCCTTATTTGAGAAGTCTTGGTATTCTTTGTTGAAGGTCATATGTACAACAGGGTTTATTTCACAGTTTCTATTCTACTCTATCAATCTATAGGTTGCTTTAAAGTCGGTACCATTATTTTAATTACTATAAATTTGTAATGATTTAAAATCTGCTGAAACACTAAATTCTAACTTAACCTGATTAACACCTACTCATCATTCAGGCCTCAGATTGTATCCCCTTTGCAAAGTTTCTTTGATAATTCCACCATTCCCCAAACTACAACTATCTAGCTCCTTCATGTAAACTCCCACTACAGACTCACTTCATCAGTACTTGCTTTATTGTAACTGTACTGTCATCTCAGAGGTGATAATCTCTGTGATAAAGTCTTCATCTATCATTTAATTGTCATATCCCAAGCTCCTAACAAAATGACCCATAGCTCTTTATTAGCAAACATAAAAATTTAGTAACAGAATATACTCAGCTAATAAAAAGAATGAATAAAGTCTATGCTTTGATTTAGAAAATACTTCCAAGTTATATGAATTTCAAAAAAATCAGAGTGCAGAACAGTGTTAATAGTACACTACCATTTATATAAAAGAGGGGGAAATCTATATTCATATAATTGGCATGTATGTGATAGATCTCTGAAAGAACACACAAGAAAATAAAACTGATTACTTCCTGGGGGCCAAGTGAGAACAAAGTGAATGGAACTCAGGGAGAAGGAGCCTTTTCATTATATACTTTCTCAACTTTTAAATCATGTGAATTATTTCCCATTTATGGAATTAAATGTTTGATTTTTAAGTGACTATATGAATATCTCTAGCAAAAAATAGCAGCTATAAAATATGTGACGTTTCCTTCCTCTTTCATCTCATTAACATCAACAACAGAATAGCATCAGTATGTTAAGTGTTACATTTGAACCCAGAATTACCTTACAACCCCTGAAGCACCTCAGACTGGGAATTTTGTTGATAAAATGCAGGTTTTGTTTGGTAATCTTCAAACAGCATTTAAAATTAATCAGTGACTATCCTTCCTAAAATCATGAGCTACGTATATCACATATTGAATAAATATGTACTGTTTATTTATTTAGAGACATGTTCAAATACTAGACTTACAAGATGTAGTGTCTATCCTTCTAAGAGCGCCTCCAATGGTCCTCAACTCCAGGTATTCATGTGCTTGTACAAAAATACTTGTACAAAAATACTACCAGCTTATGAGAACAACAGAATACTGAAGAAGTGAAAGTTAGGTCATAGAAGACTCTGCCAGTTTCACCCTGATGTCTCTAACCCACTCTTATGGGGTAAGCAAGCTAGCTTTTATGTCAGAAGGCCACTCAAGCAGCCAGGATGGTGAAACCCATTTGGAGAGGAACTGAACCTCCCTCCAATAGCCAGAAACAAGTTGCCAGTTATGTGCATCAGCCACTTTAAAAATGGATGCTCCAACCCCAAACAAAGCTTTATATGACTATAGCCCCAGGCTGACATTTAATTGCAAACTCACAAAAAACTCAAGTCAGAATCTCACAGCCAAACCACGCTCCAATTCCTCTGAAAGAAGCTATGAGAGATATTTATTGTCTTAAGTCACTACATTTTGAAGTAATTTATTATGCAGTAATAGATAACTAAAAACTTTATTCTCAAATAATGCTTTCCTTTTTAAACCACAACCTCTATGCTGAAAAGACATTAAAAAAAACCCAATAGTAATAACACATAAAAATAGACAGTGTCAAAATATAGAATCAGGTAGGCTTTGGCGCAGACTTCCAACAAAAGCCTGATGCCATTAAAAAATAAAATTAAATCAAGTTCCTGGAACACTGATTTGGGCTCAAGAGTGAACTCCTGACTAACTGGTGGATATATTTAAGAAACATGTAGCGTACATTTTGGCAGTCAGTTAAATACTTCTTTTTCTTCCAAAATGACAGACTAACTTTAAAACAAGTACGATGTTTTTCTTTCCCCTACCCTGCCCCGTCCTCCTCAGGGAAAATTTCTGTACAAGAAATTTTATAACTGAGACACATTGTAAGGTATGTGTTCTGTGTGTACAGGAAAGCTACTGTGCCAAATGCAACATGCTGAATATAAGCAAAAAGTACAATCAGCTGACTGGGATGGCAATTTAGAGTATATGTAATATACAAAACTTCCAGCTATTTAGAAAATTTTATCATAATAACACATATCCTAAGGGTTTCAGGTAGCTGGTATTTTATAGCACCTTGTTGTAATAAAACAGCACAATCAAAGGCAATTAGAAATGTAAGGCTATTTACCTATACAATTCAAAGGATTAAGATGGCTTTGCTTTTATATTTTTTTTCTGGTGATAGTGAGTTATCATTTTTAAATGATGACAGTTTATCTTCACTGTTTCTATACCACTACTTAATTTTATAGTAGAGACAAAGAAAAGAAAAGAAACTCTTTGGGTGAAGGTTATTTTATGAAATAAAATTTATTCACCCAAACAGCCCAATTCTTACTTCCAATCTGATTTACCATCCCAGCACCTTAGATTAATAGGAATCTGATCTCCAGTTGAGTAGCAAATTATTAAGTATAATGATAAACCTAGTATTATCATTCAGGAAAGTTATTTTTTGGAAAACAGTAACACCAAATTAAATGATTTTTCTATTAACCTGAATTCTTTGTTCATAAAATAGCAACTTAAACATTAAGCACTAATATGCCTGTAAGTAAGAAGGGCAAGTTGAAGTAAAAGAATGTATTTTACAGAACAAGAATAGGGAATTTATTTTCCTGCATGTCCATATAAACTCTTTCCATTAGAAAAGAGAGACTATTTTGTTATCCCAGAGGAAAAAAGGCCGAAATACCTTTTGCAAGATAGAAATAAGAAACTATAGCTCAAACAGAGAAAGGAAGAAGTTATCACATTTTTAAAATTTATTATCTCATTTACTCTTACAAGGGCGTTACCAGGTAAACATACTTTTTTAAAAAAGATTTTACTTATTTTTGCATACAAGAACTGCAGTGTATGACAGAGGTGGCAGGGTCTGGGGAGTAGGTGAGAGGATTCACCAGAGATGAGAGTGGGGAGAGCAGAACAGGAAGATCCACTGAAATACACTGTTAAGGGGAACCGTGGGCAAAACAGGAGAGGTCTGCTGCGGCCTGTGGATTAGCCCCCTGGCCTGGGATCCAACTCAGGCTTTCTCGGTGGGCCTTTATTGTCGTAGTGCTGAGACTTAACCCCTAGGCCACCAGGGAGGTCTGGTAAACATATTGCTAACATTTCATTACTTCTGAATCAAGTCAACACCTTATCATGTAAAACACTCCCACTGGCTCTTAGCTTGTTATTTCTTTGGATTCAAAGATTTATCTTAAAGCAAATGTATCCAAGTAACAAAAAGATAATAGTGCTTATTTATAAAAGTAACATTAAGAATATTTTTTAAAAATATAGACATTTGATTCAAGAATGATTATGTTAGCTTTTCATCTCCCTATTGTATTTTTAAAGGTAATTCTATTACATTTAAAATTTACTATTGAGGTTTTATTTCCTAATTCTTTCATAGATAAGATCTTAAGAAATTTTCAGGCACTGATTATTCCATTATCTTCCAAAATTTTGGTCAGATATGAGATGATTTTATCGAGTCTAAGGCCAGGGCTAAGTGATGCTGAATTAAGTGGAGGAAGCATTTCCTTCTCCATTTTCTTTCAATGCCCCTGATTACAGCAGGAAACCCCAAGCTGCTGCCTGAATGCTAGAAGAATCTCTAATTCTTGCTAATCTCCCTTTTAAAAGAAAACAGCAAGTCTCAGGTTTAGAGACTTCAGCACGCAATGTCTCTATCTGAACTTTAAAATATTGTTTGTTTTCATTATTTTTCTCTTTACGTCTATCTTTTGGTTATGGTGATATCTGCTTTTTATTTGTGGTGGCTATTTCAAATTTTGTTTAAAGATTATGCTAATAATTGCACTGATGTAAAGAAATATGAAGAAAAGTATACAGGCAGTCTACATATATGATTAATATTTTGAAGATGACCTAAGAAGTTTGAGAAATAATTTACCCATTTGGTGGAAAAATAAAACATGCGCTTACCAAACATCATTGTTTAGCAACTATTTATAAAGAACAGAAAATAATGTTTAAAGAAATGTAAATAGGAAAGTCAGAAGGAAATTACTTAAAATGAGGTAATCAAAAACAATTCACAGACAAGGTGGCATCTATCTGAGTTAGCACTGGATGAGTATGATTTCAACATGATCAGACAGGGAGAGCATTTACGAGAACAAAAGTATAATTATACAGAGCTAAGAAGTGGTCTGATCCAAATCTTGATTGTGGTGGTGGGTATACATGGGTGCATACATAATGTAGACATAAAATGAATGCATGTTATTATATGTGAATTCTTCCCTAGTAGATTTGATACCTTATTGTTAACCAATGCAATGCAGTCATTGAGATTTCAGGCTCAGCTAGGTTGGGGTGGGGATGAAAACAGAATAAAGGGAAAAGGGAAATGACAATTTAAAGACAAAGTGCAAAGGTATTTATTTTCATGTAAGTTTCAATAAAATCCATCAGCTATTATACAAATATAGCAGTTCTACCTGTCTACTTAATAGTGGTTTCATTTCTGGCAGAGAATTTACCCAAATTGAGACTTACTTATTAAAATTAAGTTTACTGTTCCCATTCACACAGACAAAAAAATGCATTAGCAACACTCACCCCTAACAAAGTAACACAGAAGTAGTCACACTGTCTGTGTGCTAGTGACAATTGACAGAACTTAGCAAAATTATTTAAGACTGCATTCTATACTTAGATCCTATTTGTAAATACATTAGAAATAACTGTCTTAGAATTTACCTTTTAACCTTTAACTTTTTCAACAACTTAAGCTCTTAAATTTAGATATAAATTATTAAGTGCATTTCAAGTGGTTTTTTTAAATCCCATTTCATAGTTTTAAGAATTCAATATTAGAGAGAGTAATATTTCATAGTAAAAATAATGCCATTATAAATATGTCTTTACTTGTTGGAAATTTATATTGCCATTCTGAATAAAATCAGTAACTTGACCATAAATTAAAATTTAAAACATTAATTAATTATGGTTAAAGGAAAGCATTAAGACCAGGAAAAAGAAGATATTCCTCTGCTATAAATTAAAGCATTAAGGCTCACAGAAACCTATGTGCATCATTAATATTAATATTTTACTAAGTAAAATATAAACCTTTTGTTATACCAATGAGTTGCTACTAGATCTTCATGTTCACAAAAGCTTAAGCTGACAGCTAAAAAAGCAATAATATATGGAATTTTAGAGCTGAAAGGGTACTCAGCTGAAGTACAAATTTTCAAATTTGTATTCTTTGTAATTATATTCTAAATGTTAAAAGATTGGCCATGAGAAAAAATAAATTGGCTCTCTTGCCAGAATTTAAGTTTAGGAAATGCTGCTATTGCCTTCCACTGAAGGCATACATGCATATAAAGAGTAAAGATTTTGAGAAGCCCTACAATTAAAAGCAAATCAAAAGTTAAACCTGACTAAACCCAAGCCTCCCAAATTATTTGCCATGGAACACTGTGTTGCTGCAGAAACTCAATTAAATGGATTTAGAAGAGTATACAAAGGAAACATCAGGTTGGGGAATTGTGATCGTATGAAACTCCCTTAAACATGACAAAAAAGAGGCCTATACAGAACACATCTGGTTAGCAGAATAACAAAGAACTTAAAAGACATTTTATTCCCAGGTCACTGCCACCTTCCACCACTTTAACTACAAAATAGATTTCCTTCAACTGCTAAACATTTAATTAACAACTTTTAATTTACACTCAACATTTTGGTTATGGTTTGTGAGTTAAGCTGGGTGTTTTTAATTCTTCTGTAACTATGTGATCCACAGAAATGGGAGGTTCCAGGTTCCCTAAGTTTCAGATTTGGGTTCCTAATAATCAGGCCCACCTGCAGACTTGCTAGATTGTTTAGTAATTCTGGGAACCACTTCGTTCTGAGTGGCAGCTGGAAGTAATCACTAAAATAAAGTATTTGTATGACAATTGGGTTTAATTTATACTTGTTATAACTTTTGTTAGTTCCACTAAATTACTATGTTATCAGGTGGTAAATTATTGAGCATATAATGTTGGCATATGCTATCCATAATAAAACGCACAATCTTGTCTTCAGAGAAATAGCCAAAAACATCGAAATTGAGAAGTTTTTTTTCTCTATGGTCTCTCTCTATGGTTCAGGGCTTATTTATTAGTTAGCTTCCTATCTTTTTTGTAATTATCAATAAAGCTTTTGATTGCTTTAATTAGTCACCAAATCTATTTTTCTAATTCTTGTATTTCCCAAACTCTACAGCACTCTATAATGTGTGAATAATCAAAACGCAGTTACTTAGCTATGAAAGAGTGGAGTTCTGTGCTGCTCCCCCACCTCAAGACAGGCGATCAGGAGACTGAACAAGTAACTATTGTTTTGTTGCAACTTTAAAAAGGCTTGGGAATCAAAGGTGATCACTGTTAACAACTTCCTTATGACTAATCCGACTTCCTTTAAATCAACTTTGGTACTCCTTCCCAGCCAGCCCCAGACCTAGAACCTTAACCAAGGCTGGCAATTCTGTCTCCTCCACCCCACAAGAACCCGCCAGACTAAAGACACTGCACGAAGCCTAGATTATGCCAACAAAGAGGTTACTCCGCGCGCCTTTAACGCACAGGTGCGATCCCCACCCAACCTTAAGCTCTGCTCCGCCGGACTCAGAAGGCTCTGGACCAGCCCCCGGACGCCCTGGCCCCGCCTTCGGCTCCCCCAGCCACGGGCCGCCCTCGCGCCTACGTCTAGCCCCAGCGGGTCCGGTCCCCGCGCAGCTCCCGCCTCCCCAGAAACCAGAGGGCAGCCCGCGGCGTCGCGGCTCCAGGCAGGGCGAGTGGCAACACCCCCGACACCACAGCAGTCTGACCCGCGGGGCGACCCCGCGGCTTCCGAACGAGCAGACCCAGGAGGCCACTCAAAGCCGGCGGCCGGGCTCGCGACCGCGCTGGGGGCGGAGACGCTGTTACCTTTGGTGGGCTCGGCCGCTCCCCGCCGGCGCCGCTCTCTTGGCAACCGCGGCAGCGACTAGGAGGCCCCGAGCCGAAGGGCCTAGTGACAGCTCCCAGCGTGCACCACGCCCGCGCCCACGCTGGCGTCGACGTCGTCGGTCCTTGATCCCCGCCCCCGGTCCGTTCCACGCTTCCCGGCGCTAGCTGTGCCCACAGCGCCGTCAAGCGGATCGTCAGGGAAGCGGCCCATGGCCACCAATTTTGGGCTTGGAAGGGGTATAATCAGGGTTTGTAACTCAACAATACCAACCATCTGGATGGTGAATTTGAAGGGATGCTAGGAATTGAAAACAGCTTGTAAATATTATTTAAACAAGAATTAAAGTATTATTTAAATAATTCTTTACTATTTCACATCAGGAACTTGAGGCCTATAGAGGTTAGGACACTTGTAATAACTAGATAAATAGTTGGTATCCGATTTTGGAACTATTGATATTTTGAATCTGGAACTCTAAATGTAGGTACTACAAGAAGATTGCACCGGTTTCTAGGACGTCGAATCAAAAAGCGATTGACATTTTTACAAATGTGACTTTATGTGAACTATAACAGTCTTTTAAAATAACACCAATTATGAAAGCATACTGTTCTGAGAATATTAATGTTCTCATTTCAGTATAATATATTTATTTAAGCACCTCACAGTCTTGGAAATTAAATGTGAAGATAACAAGGAATTGAAATCATTACCCTTCCTGTAAATGCATTATTTGAGGTGCAATGGCAGTAAACATAATTCTTTTAACTAAATTGTTACTTCCATCCAAAATTTCAAATGTGTTATGGATACAGAATTTTGTGAAGCAACAGGATAAATTTTTAAAACTCCAAATATCAATTTTAGAAAAACTGTCTTAAACTAGCATCTCCAGGGAAGTGGTTTTATTTACCTATTTGGAAAATGTTCACATTAATCAGCATGTGGTAATTATGACTTTGTAATAATAAAGTAGAACATCATTAAACATACAATACTCTGTACACAAGCCATCATGGTTTTTATTTTTAAAAACCAACACCTTTTGGAAAAAGAATTATTATTAAACTTCTTTTTGCCTATATTTAATATTTTCCTATTGTAAGTGTTTGTATTATACTAAATTATTTACTTTGTCCAACTTTTCAAAATTATTGTCTGGTAGTAATAAGATTACAACTTCTCTGAATCAGTTTTTACTTCTGGAAAAATGAATAGTGGAAAACTGCATCATTCTTACCTTACTTTCCCAAAGGGTATAGGAGTGGTTAATCCTGTAATTCATGAAATGATAGGTAACCACATTCTCTTTTGCATAGGAAACAGAAAATTTATTACATTTTTCTGACTATTTCAATTTTGGAGCGATTGTATCTACACTGAGTAGTGTCAGTTCAATCCTAGATAATTTGTGACCCCAGACAGAAGAGAACTACCAAGCCTCCCACCCTATTTCATAAAATAGAGATCAAGTTAAAGTGGGTTTGGATAAGGAAATTCCTCTTTGGTCCCCAGAGGACAGTACCCATCTATATCGTCTCCCTACATAATTTCTCTCTTCGAGTCTAGTCCTCCTGCTCTAGCCAAAGGCGTGTACTCAGGATCTGATTTTTAAGGTCATTTCGGGGAAGACAATGCACTACTAGGTCACGCCCATAAGAAGCTGGGAGTTTCTGGCCTTTCCCTCTAACTGTTTCTCTCCTGCCCTCAGAGTCACAGAGTCCATTGGAAAAAGCTCACACCCCTCAGGTCGGCGCGCTCTCCGGCCAGCAGGCGGCGCTGTGGACTGGCAGGTCGTCAAGCTGTCGGGTCCCGGCTGCCCGCGCTCCTCAGCAGCTGTTCCTGCTTCAGCCCCACGTGCAGGCCCGGGGGGCAGGTTCACCAGAACCTCGTATTGGGTTCCCGTCATGGCGGTGGCTGCCGCGGAGACGCGCGTGTTCCTGGAGGTGCGGAGACAGCTGCAGAGCGCGCTACTGATCGTGGGGTAAGGTCGGGGGTGGGAGTGTGGCTCTTGGGCGCAGGGTCCAGCTTGCCTTTCTGCTACCCGGGGAGTCTCCGCCTATCTCCGAGGCACCGAATTTCTTTCTTTTCAAGTTGCTTAGAGCCTCTCCGTCAAAGTTGAAACCCTCAGCTTTCTCCCCTCCACCCTCCTCATATTTCCCCACTGGACAGGCAGTCTGCATTTTTAGAAATGCAGCTTCAGCCCCAAGACATACCAGCTGAATCAGAATTTATATGCTAGCACGCTTCTCAGGATTCAAATGCACATTAAAGCCTGAGAAACAATGATGGGAAAACACCGTTGATGATACAGGGCGTTTCTAACAAAACAGCAAAAAATGTCTACTTTTCAGGATCTACGTTATAAGATCGGTTCTAATATGTGAACGTCCTGCTTTATAAATAATCTCCGTTGTCTACTTCCCCCCCCCCCAACTACTTAATGTGAAGAAACTGACACAGGGGTTCAATAAACGTGTGCCCAGTGAACAACTAGCAGAGGTTGCAGACTTCTTATTGGAGCTTGTTCTTTTATGCACATTTCGAGTTCCAATGAAAAGTCTGCAAACGTTTAACTTGTCATTCACTTACAAACTTTTAGGAAAAATGTTCTCATTTATTTGTTTGTTTTGCTGCAGTAATGGTAAGCGAGCTCCCTCACCTATTCCCTGGTGACTGTTGTTTCAAATGAAGTTAGATTTTAAAATATATGACACAGCGCCACTCTGAGGTAGATGGATGCTTAGCTTTCCCCTACGTTAGCCAGATGCCATAGTGTGGCAGTTTTGAATTTGGCATGAGCACTAAATTCAAATCCTACTTCTTCTCAAGTATAGAATCTTTAAATCTGGATTTTCTTTTCAGTTTTAAAATGGGATATTTGCTGTTCCTTCCTTTCTCAAGAGTTTAAAAGATATCTTCAGATAACCTCCCTACATCCTCTCAAAAAGGAACTACCCCTGGAATTCTCACCCTGTTTTATGCAACCTAAGAAACTTGACTTTTCTGTTTTTATCCCTGATGTTCTTTGGCTGTGGAGCTTTATCACCAGTCAGTTTTCCCACACTGTAAAAGCAACCACTTCATTTATTCATTCTTATATGACTGGGCAAAACTTCTTTATGAGTAACATTGCTGTACAAGTCTTTATATTTTTATTTCTTAAGGGCAATTACCTAAGAGTGAAATTTCTGTGTCATAGGGTTGACAAGGTCAGAAGTCAGTGATTATACTATTTCTATTGTGTCTTTATTCAACCCTTTTGGCTTTCAAGCTATATTTTTATATATAGACCTTTTAAAGCACATATTGAGTGGTATCTAATTCATTCTGACAATTTGCTAAGGATTTAAATAATGAATATACTCTATTTTCTTTAATACTTTCTGTGTGGATTGAGATGGTCATTTTTCCCCCCTTTCCCTTTATATTTGTGAATTGCATTAGATAAATTTATATTAAACCATCTTAGCATTCCATGGGATAAACCTTTGCCATTCATTTATTCAATCCACAGATATTTGTTGAGTTTCTAGTCTAGTGCCCAAACTCAGATTCTAAATGCTGGGAATACAGCTGTGAAAAACACTAAAGACAAAAATACTTGCCCTCATTGAACTTAATGGTGGCAGTGGGAGCTTGGGCAGGAAATATACAAAATAAATAAATAAACATATGTTCTAGTGAATAGAGAGAAGTATCTTGATGGAGGTAGCAGGGGAGAGAAAGGTATAGGGAGAAAAAAATCATGACATCTTTTTCCAAGTAAGAAACCAACATTTGAATGATAAACTGAAGGGGATGAATTTTGGACTATGTAGTACCTGGGGGAAGACTTTCCCTCTGAAAGAACTGCAAGTACTAGGGGGTACCCAGTTCAGATTGCTGTGGGTAGACTGGAGATCACCTAGTGGAGGGTCTCACAGTGGTGCACAATTAAATGTTCAACAACCAGCTCCCCAGGAAAACCAAACTAACAAAAGAATCTCCCTGACATGAAGCTACCACTGTGAGGTCTACTTGTTGGGCGATGCCTGGAATTTTAACTACTCACCCTTGTGTGTCACTGAGTCATATTGACCATTGCAGTGGATGTAACTTGTCTTGGCTTATAGTCAAAGTGGAATGTAAAGTCATTGGATAGTTTTGAGAAGGTGTTACACCTAAACCAATGCAAGTGAATGGTAAAAAACAAACAAACAAACAAAACCCTAAGTATAAAATATGTTGACAATGAGGGTCTCAAAGCCTTGTTTTGGAACAATCAAACTTGAGAGTGAGTTGCTATTACTCCTAAATACTTTACATTGGCTTCCCACGTGCAAGGACATTCTTCTAAATCACCAATACAGTTCCCCAAACTGAGCTCTATGTTACTGTCAACTCATTAGGTTTTGCCAGTTGTCCACATAACATCTGTCACAGCAAAGGAATCCAACTCAGAATCATGCACTGTATTTCATTATTTTGTTACTTTAGTCTCTCAATCTGGAAGAGTGCCTCATTTTCTTTGACTTTAATAATCCTGATACCTTTGAAGATGATAGCCTAATTATTTTGTAGAAAATCCCTCCATTTGGGTTTTTCTCATGTTTCCTTAAAATTCGATTCAGGCAGGAATATCACAGATGTAACATTTAGTTCTTATTGCATCCTGTCAGGAGGGACATGATTTTGATTTATTCCATTGGAGCACTTGAATCAGGTGGTGTCTGCCACACTATTCCCTCAGAAGGTTACTCTTTTTCCCCATAATTATTGCGTATTAAAGTTCCTTGAAACTATGTAAATATTCTGTACCTCAGTAGCCCATTATCATGTTCATTAATTTATTTACATCAGCATGGACCATGTTCAGATGTTAATCACTGGGTTACTTTTTTGCTAAAATTATACCAGATGTGGCCAAGGGGAGTCTTTTCATGATACTCTCTGTGTCTTTTTTGACATGTCCTGAACCATTCTGTGATTTCTTCTCTTTGTTGCATCACAAGATGGTCCTGCCTCATCTCATTCTTTTCCTGCTTCAGTCCTGGATGTAATTATTTTTCTCAAGGAACTCTGATATCTTTGTCTTTATTATTTTTAAGTGGAAAACATCCTTATTATTTACTAGGCCAATTCCCTTCTATATAACTAATCTGCTGCTGCATCCTTTGCTACTTCGCTCCCCCTGCTCACTGCGACACTCTCCTTTCCTGCTTGGACTCTGTTGTGTGGTGAATGTTTGTGTCCCTTTGGGTGCCAATTCTGTTACAGGACAGGGAGAGGGGCACTTTAGAAACTCCAAACCTGCCCGTTCTAAATAGGTTCTGTCATCCGCTGCATCAACACAAAACATATAAGACCTTTAGTGGAAAGAAACTTTAATACAATTAGAAAAGACAGAGAATATATATTTTTAAATAAAGTACCCAATGTTACCCATCACTCCGTGGGTAAAAGTCCACTCAAATGGGATTGGCACAAAGCAGGACCTGAAAGCCCACCACACGTGTAAAACACGTCGGCAGGGACCCATAGAAAAGGGTCAGAAACAGCCAGACAATTCTGGGAGGAAAAGAACAAAATCAAAATCCAGATCAATGTTGTCATTGTTAACCTCCCACGGGTCTCTCACCCACATCTATTTCAATCCGGCCAGGCCAGTGCAGCTTCTTCACATGTCTCTCTGCTCCTTGTGCTTTTTCTGGCTCTCCATCCTGCTTCCTTCCTTCTCCAGTCTCCTCTTGAGACAAGGGCAAGTTAGAATAATTAGGCAACTTCAGGGACAGATAAGCAAGGACATGGGAGATTTAAGGAAGGGCAAATATACAGAAAGTATGCAAAGATGGGGGTTGTGATACAAGAAGTCACCTGGTAGATAAGGAGAGACCACTGAGAACCAACCAATCATAGAGAGACTGATGGAATTTGAAGTAATGGGGGAAAGAAAGTGTATAATCCCAAACCAAAACTCCATATTGGCTTTTCTCTGCCCCTCCCAGGTACCTTTGACCTGGGAGTCTTTACTTTTTGTCTTTTTTTCCTAATAAACCTTTATTTTCTCTCTTACACAAAATTTGCTTCTCTCTGCTTGCTTATTCAAAAGTCTGTAAATTCCTTTTTACGGCTTCACAAGACAGGAACTTGTGGTTACCAGGGTGAAAAACAACAGCAGCGGCACTGTAAGTACGGTAACAAGGCAATTCGCCATCATTCTCTCCTCTCCTCCAACTTCTTATCTGTTCTGCTCATCTCCTCCCTCCCTTGGTGGGGCAGGGAACCTGGAACACTCCCTTTTTCCCTGGGGACCACCCTGTTGCACCTTCATGGCATGGAGCCCTAACTCCCAATGTGATAGTAGAAAGAGATGGGCCTTTGGGAAATGACAGGTTTAGATGAGGTCATGAGGGAATCCCCATCACGGGGGTAGTGCCCTTGTAAGGAGAGGGCCACAGCATCCTTGCTCTGCCTCTTGAGAACACTGAGGGAAGGTGGCCATCTGCAAGCCAGGAAGAGGGCTCTCAACAAAACCAGACCTGCTAGCACGTTGATTTTGAACTTCCCAGTCTCCAGAACTAGACAAAATAAATGTGCGTAAGTCTATGGTATTTTGTTAAAGCAGCCTATGAAAGCAGGCTCGAAACCCCACCCTGAACTGCCAATGGTAGCCATCTTAATTTCCTCCTCACCCCTCTTGGGATCTGATACCCCCCTGGGTGGCCCTCCTGGTAGAGTCCTCCTCATGCTCCTACAGTCCACACAACATCCCACACCACGGTGGCTCTACCCGACTTTCATAGATACCACCCTGCTCAGCCCTGTATAATTAGCTGGAGTTTTCAGAAATGGGAAAGGGAAGGAAAGTGGCAAACCAGGATTGGCACTAGAGTGGGGACTTGGAACCTAATGGTATCCCTGAGGTGCTTCCAGATACCAGCTGCATAGTTCAGTTTGCAAATCACTGAAATAGCAAAATGGACAAATTGTGTATCTTCAGAGCAGGGGTCAGCAAACCCATGACCAGATCTAACCTGTGGCCTCTTTAGTTACAGCCTAAGAGCTAGGAATTAATTTTACATTTTTTAAAGGGTTGTTTTAAAAAGATGCAAAGTAGAATATACAAGAGATACCATATAGGCTTGTAAAACTTGAAATATTTACCATTTCACCTTTTGAAAGTTTGCTGACTCCTGATGTAGAGGATCGTTATTTCTTAAAACTTGACTTTTGACTCAAAGTTGGAGACTGTTCCCTGGAAAAAAACTCAGGTTCTTTATTTTCTCTTTCACCAATTAAGTGCAGATCCATGGGCTTTGGAAAGAAAGCAGCAGGGAAGTGTCTTAAGATTTTTGATGGAAAGTAACACCTGGTATGAACTCTGCACTTTAGATGACCCCTACTGCACAGTTGCCCCCACTCTCCACACCTCCCCAGGGAACTGGGCTGCTTTGCACCCTGTTATAATGTTAAGCACATTTCATCTTTGTATGAGGCACATTTTTATGCTTGCATCCCTTTCTGTGATGTTGGTGCTTGGTAGACGGGGACTGTGCTTTACTCTTTATGATCTACTGAGTGATTTGTGTTTACATGAATTGAGTTAATAAGTCCTTTCAGGCCCCATTTTCATTCATCACTAAATTGTTTTCTTCACTCATTTTTTAATTCTTAAAATTGGCAGTTGGTTTTTATTTAATAACATTTGATTGATTTACCATTGACTTACAATAGTAAAATATATTTACATACAATAGATTGTAAATTTGGGGGATACATCTTAACCGCTATGTGTCTAGACTTCGCCTCACCTACCACCAAAGTTCTAGGACCATTTCCACAATCAGGTCAGCCCCTATGCTTCCTCTTACCTCCCTTTTCTCCTTCTCCTCTGGTAACCTCTATGTTTTTCACCCAATATTTTATTTTACATATAGTACATGAAAGTTGTTTTTGTTGTGTTCTACCAGTTTATTTGCTTTGATTATTTTTATTTTACATATGAGAGAAAGCAACCAGTATTTGTCTTTAACTTTCTGACTTACCTCACTGAGCATCATCAGTTGAAGTTCCATCCATTGTGACAAAAGGCAACATTTCATCTTTTTTAATAGTTGAGTAGTATTATTCCATTGAGTATCTATATCACAACTTCTTTATTTAGTCATCTATTGATGGGCATTTAGGTTGTTTTCATGTCTTAGGCTATTGTGAATGGTGCTCTTTGAACACAGGAGTGTATGTGTAACAAGGAAGTTTTTCCTCCTATAATTGTTTCACATAATCCTGGCTTCTTTATCAAAATCCTTTATACCAAATAATGCTTTACTTTGATTTACTATATGTAAAATAAAACACTATTGAGTGCTGATCTCAGAAGAATATTTCATTCATGCACCCGTTCATTATTCAAATAACATAGCATTGATGATAGACCCCTGTGGTCCTGCACGCATGCCTGATGGTGGCACCTGAAGTAGGGTGTGGGCGTGTATCAGTGGGCGCACCTGGGCCTGGAGGCTGAGCATATAAGAGCAGAGTCAGCAGAGAAAAGGGAGAACAGAGCGTGGAGCAGAGGAACATGTGGTGAGGGGCAGCAGAGAGCCCAGAGAGAGTGAAGAGTCACCAGGGACTGGAAAGCCTGTCACCCTCTGCCCCTTCCCCCCACCCCCCTTGCCTCACTACAAATGGCGCAAAAAGATAATTAAAAGCCTGAAAAATCCCTGAGAGCTCCAGGACTCCTCCTTTACCCGTCTACCTGGATCATAGAGAAGCTGCTCGGTGCTCTTCCTGCCACTACATTTGGTAAGGGTGGTGGCAAAGAAAATGTCCTAATAGTGTTCCCAGTATTTGGCACATTATAGAACTCAAAAAATGTGTGGAATGATTTGAATGAATGAGTGAATGAATGAGTGTCAAACCATGCTGGGGGCAATGGATGCAAAGATAAAGAAGCACTGTCTTATGCTGCCTTCTTTTTTTTTTTAAATATTAATTTATTTATGCATACAAGCTGGGGTATAGGCCAGAGGCGGGGGTAGGGGTGGGGTTGGCGAGAGGGTTCACCAGAGACAGAGCGGGGAGCAGAACAGGCAGATTATGCTGCCTTCTTTGACTTCTCCTGCTAAAAAATATATTGAAGATCAAGTGTGAGTTGTACTCCAGACCCAAATAAAATTGTTATGGTGGACTACAGGGTAATCGAGAGAATTATCAGGTTTTTCTGCCCTCCCCTCAATGATAGACCTCTGTAGACCTATGCACATGCCTGATGGCGGGCACCTGAAGTAGGGTGTGGGCCTGCATGAGTGAGCGCACCTGAGCCAGAGACTGGGCTTATAAACAGAAGAAGCAGTAGTGGCAACAGTGGCAGGGAACAGAGCGTGGAGTAGAGGTCATTGGGGGTGCATCAGAGAGACCACGGAACCCGGAAAGAGAGCCTGAGAGAGTGAAGATTCACTAGTAGCTGGGATAGCCTGCCAGCCTCCTGCCCTCTCCACCCCCCCCCCCCCCCCCAGTTGTCTGCCCTGTACCTGTTTGCCTCTCCGCAAGAGACCATTCAAAGCCTTCAAAAGCCACCGAGGGCTCCAGAACTCCTCCTTTCTTTAGACCCATCTGTGCAGCTCCATCGCAAACCTGCTCCCTGGTGTCTTCTTGTCTCTACATGGATCCAAGAAGCTGAAGTTGGGGAGACAGGTGGGAAGAAATAGGGAGCATAGTAAGTAGAATATAAAACCAAAGACTTTGTAAGCAGAATGGTGCTAGGAGCAACCGAAGGAAGGTCCGGGATGGAGTAAGTAGATGGAGGAAACATTAGGATAGAGGAGGCAGTCGGGAGAGAGGAGCTCAGGATCCTAAGCACTGGAAAAACTTGCACATTTTAATTTTTTTTAGGTTCTTATTATCTATTTCGTTGTTGTGTGTTCCCCGTAAAATTCCCACCACCAATTCACCCGTGAACCATCCCTATTCACATTTTTTAAATCCATCGTTACCAAAAAAAAAAAAAAAAAAAAGAAGGAAAAAGGAGAAGCAAGAATAAAAAGTAATTTTCATCTGCAATGACAATGAAAAGTACTCTCTAACCTGATCTTAGTTTAAGTATGGATTATCAGTTTGCTGCTATTTTTCTGGGGTGGTAATTGGAGGAAACCTTTTGAAGAACAGAGAAATTCTTGGCCATTATTTTCTTTCATCATATGGTTTTCATTAATCAGAAATAAATTTTTGTGTTTTATTTGATTATCAGAGAACAGAAAGAAGGTATATTGGTGGATATTTCTATAACGCCATCCTTGCTCCAGATGAAAACTCCTGAAGGCTGCACAGAGATCTGTCTTCCAGCAGAGGTCAGGCTTGTACCTTCCTCCTGCAGGGGGCTGCAGTTCGTGGCTGGAGACGGACTACACCTGCGGCTGCAGACACAGGCGGAATTCAGCACGAGTAAGATTAGCATTCTTTCTGCATTTACTTTTTATTATAAATTAAAGGTGATTTTTCACTTGGAAAGTTGAACTTTTCCAAGATGAAATAACTGCTCATCAGTGACATGGAGATATCTGGGGATTGGGAAGACCGAGGTCCTTTGTAAACTGCTTGACATTACCTGTGTGCAGTTGAACATGTCACTTAACTTTTATGGGGTGTTGTTTCCTTTTTTTCTTTTTTTGTGCTCTTTTCCTGATTATTTTTAGAGCAGTTTAGGTTCCTGGCAAAACTGAGCAGAAAATAAAGACTTTCCATGTATTCCCTGCTTTGATTCTCTAATTATAAAGATTACCTGACTTGTAGAGTTGATGTGAAGGTTAAGTCAGATGGCAATTGTGCAAGAATAGTTTGATTTTGAAGTATTACGTAGAAATGCATTACTTTTACAAATACTCGCTCATACTATGTGGGGAGGCATTGATAAAGGTGCTGGGGATTCTGAAGTGAACAAATGAGGAAAAGTCTTATGAAACTTAGGGGACAGACATTGAACAAATATATATATTTTTTTTTTGCATAGAAGAACAGGGGTGTAGGCCATAGGTGCAAGGGGGTTAGAGGATTCACCAAAACAGAGTTGAAAGCAAACCAGGAGGATTTACTAAGAGAAGCAGCAGGTGAGAAAAGAGAGGTCTGCACCATGTAGGTTAGCTCCCTGGCCAGGGATCGAACTCAGGCCTCAGCAGTGATAGCACAAAGACTTAAACCCTAGACCACCAGGGAGGCCCAGAACAAATAAGTTATTTATATATGGAGAACATACTTTGCTATAGGTAAAGTAAAGCATAATAATGAAATCCAGACTGACGGGTAGGTGAATGATGGAAATGATGCCATTCATGTAGAGACAGTTCCATATAGAACCTATAAAGGTTCTGAAATGAGTTTGCTGTGTTGTCTGTTTCTATGTTGTTATAGTTCTAGTATTTTGTTATTGGGACGTTGATTCAGTAAAACAGTAGAAATATTTCTCAGAATTACATATTGAATATAATTATTCATTCATTGCATCCCTTACCTTGTAATATGCTTTGGAAGATTCAATAATGATGTGAAGTGGGGAACAGGCTGTCACAGACTGATGGGATGCTTATTACACTGGTCAACAGTGAGATCGTTACTGACTTTAAAAGGCTCTAATCTGTAGTATTTTGGTGCGCTGAACATGAATATAACCCTGAAAATTTTTTATTAGCTCACATTTTGAAGGTATTTCATATAATTCATTTTATATTTTTCACCACGTAAATTTATCCAATAGGACTGCAACAACATCCTTAATCAGCCTGGAATGATGTAATATTACATTGCATTGCATAATACCATCATGCACACATCATCCAGAGTTGATTGCATCATTTTCTAATACAATGCAATACTACTGCCAGGCGGCTGCTGAAGTAAGCTGATGCCAGCAGTGCACTCTATAAAGCCATGTCGGAAAGGTTGAGCATTGAAAATATTTCAGACTTTATGCAAGACAGTTGAAGCTACTATTCCATAGAACTGTTATTATTTTATCCATTTAGGCACAATACAAAAAAGTAATGCCTCAAAAGTGCATTAATAGTGTGGACAGTGTCTGCTCTAATTTGTGGGGAAGTGACATTTGCCAACCAGAAGAAAAGTATCATTTCTCAAGTGAAGAAGGATTATCATCTTTACCTTGGATGCAAGGTTGGTGACCAAGACAAGCCTTGGGCCCCGCATAGATGCTGTGCTACATGTCTAACACAGCTTTCACTGTGGTTAAATGGCAAAAGACCACCAATGCCGTTTGCAGTCCCCATGGTGTGGAGAGAGCCAAGCAACCACATAAAAGACTGTTAATTCTGCTTGATTCCTCCTCTTTCCAGCAGAATAACGAAGCAAAAGAATCCGAGAATAGTCTACCCAAACATTCTGTCTGCAATGAGATGACCGGTTCAACAACTTGCTGCAGGGTGATGCGAAACAAGCATGGAATGCTTTTTGCCTAGTGTCTACAAACTTTCTTGGGAATGTTAGGGCAGAAAACTACAAGGAACTAGTAGAAGACATGCTGATACAGTATCAGAAACTTGGCTGCAATATGTCTCTCAAGATCCACTTCCTTCATTCCCATCTGGATTTCTTCCCTGAAAACTGTGGTATGGTTAGTGATGAACATGGCGAACGTTTTCATCAAGATATCGCATCACTGGAACAAAGATACCAGGGAAAATGGTCCACTACAATGCTGGCTGACTTCTGCTGGACACTCCCCAGAGATGCTCCTGAACAGCTGTACAAGAGACAAGCGAAGAAATCTAAGAAGTAGCCTATGACTTGATTTTTTTACAGGTATTAACCATAGGCCTATTACTATTGGCATGCATTTCGTGATGTAAACATCCATTTATTGCATATTCCAAAAAAACCTAGAGCCCAAATTAGAATTTAACTGTCATATTCTTGTTAATCACATACAGATTGATAGGAAATGACTAATTTTATTTCAGTAACATGACTTTTGTAAAAATTTGTTGACCAGTGTTACCAGAGAAGAATTATAACTCTTTTGACTGCAGCTTGAGACTCCAATGCTGCCTCCTCTGCACTAAACTTTATCTGAGCTGCTTGGAGCCTAGAGGTGGGGTCAGCAGGATTGTTTTGAAGAGCTATTTAGGAGATGTGGATTGTTCCCATGAGTCTCCATCCTGTCTTTTGGAAAAAAAAAGGATAAATGGAGTTTTGCCTCATTTATGCTGCACAGTGATTTTTGCTCAAGTCCTCAATTAATGAATAAATAATCTGAATTAGGCAGAGTTGGTTTTAGAAACAAACTATGAGCTTAGTTGGCAAAGAATAAATACTAAAAATGACTATTGGAATAACCATGGAAAGAAGGGTGGATACAAGATGGAAAATAGACTGACAGACTTATTTAGTGTACCTACTAATAGGTGGAAGAAGTAGTCATAGAGAAGAAGCACAGGGAGTCTGGCTCTTGTGAAGATATTGCCTTCTTTTTGGCAATCATGAGCAATAGTGACCACAGCAGGAATTTTGTGTCATATCTGGAAATGGGAGAAAAGCAGGCATGAAAGCCACAGTGGGGTGTTTTCAGTTCTTTGTTAGTTTTCTGGGACTGTGATTTTAGGTTCCATCCTGGGAAGGTATGGAGATCTTGCAGAGACAACTGTTTTGTTGTCTATTTATATTCTGTAACAGTATACAAATAGCAAAATTTGACTACTTAAAAAAAATTCTAATCAGCAAACATTGTTTCCTTTTAACTGAAGGACAAGACAAATTAACTGCTATGTGTTGGAATGCATGTTATTTGCATTCATTGGTCTCCTGTTTCTTTGCATTTTTAAAACATTTCATTCAAATTCTGAAAAGGACCATGTTCAAAGGCATGGGCTGTAGTGCATGAAAGAGTATGCAAAATAGATTCCTCAATAGTTAATTGCCTTAGTGCTTTCCACATAATAGATGGTGAATAAATATTTGTTGAATGAATATCAGATGTGTACTGATATAAATGAATGTATTGTAGGAAGTGACTTGTGAAATTTTTTGCATTCAGTTTTATTTCTGTTTTTTTTAAAAGTTGGCTTTTCAACTCTAAGGTCGTTCTTTTAAGGACTATAATAAACATATTTTTGCACTATTTTGAATGTAACATAGGTGAGAGCATGACCCTTGACATGAACTGGACTGTAGTAAAATCTGATATAACACAAGCATTAGACTCATCCCCATGCCCTGTACCAGAAAGTTCTGCACCTGAGCCAGTGAATCACTGGCTGGCCAGCAGAGGGGAGTGTTTGACTGAAAATTTGTTTGTTGGTACTGAAGAGAATATTTGACTTGTTTTATCCAGGTCTTCTTCTTATCTGCTCGTAGTTAATGGATATTGTTTGTTTCACCTTAGTCCTATAGGGATTGGCAGGTATTCCTAGAAATTAAATGGAAGAATTTTTAATTGTCAAGGATTAACATTTCTAGCTTCAGTGTTTTTAATCTTAAAATACATATAAAGTAAGAGGATCCAAATTCAAGATATTGATTCTAATGGATATGGCTTCATGTCTTTAGTTTGATTTTTGTAGATGAATATTTTAGTGGGTTTGTTTTTTGAAATAAAAACTTCTTCGGTAATGAAATAATGGAATGTGCTGTATTTCAAATGTTCAAAGTAAATGCTTCCCCACAGCTTTCATCAGAAACTGAGGTAGCTCTTGAAAGGTGGAATTCTAATTCTTTTTAGGAATAATTTCATTCTCAGGGACCTGCCCCATCAAGACCAGTTTCAAGATTCATTTTGTTTGTATGTACTGGTAATGTGCAGAGTGGACATAAATCTTGTTAAATCAAATTAAACTTAAATTTCAGAGCTGTATTTACCAACAGTTACACTGATGTAAAACTATACCTAAGGCAATAGTAGAGGAAAGCTGAGGATAGTGAAGCTTAATGTAGTTAGCTGGATGTGAAGAAAGTATCTCCTTTTATCTTTAATGTGTTTTTAGAATGAAAGAAGTAACTCTACAGTGTGTTGCATGAATAATCTAGGGCAACACCTAGCTGTGAGACACTCAGCAAAATCTGTTGTTTTTGAAAAGTACTCACAGATTTGCTACTGGTTGAGTCATCAGAAAATACTAATTAAATGTTTATGTCTGGATAGATCATAGACAGTGTTTATTGATAGTAATTTGTTTTGGTTATTAAGCTCTTTATGTATGTTAATATATTTGCCCCAAAACTCTTAAGATTTGCTATTTCATTGGTTTTCCTTAGAACTGACTTCAATGTTTAATCAGAGCTCACGAGCACAAGAATGTTGGACTTTTCATTGCCAGTCCTGTGGTGAAGTCATAATAAGGGACAGGTAAGCAACATATTTAACACTGATTCATTCTGTGTCTGGCAGTGGTTTTCTTTTTTTCTATCAGAATTTGTGAATTGCCAAGGGAGCAATATATGACCTTAAGATGAGAACCAGTGTAATGTCTGTGAACAAAATCAGCCTCAGAATTCTCAGAGAACAATCACAGAGCAATTAGATCTTCCTAAGGTGCCAAAGGGGAACAATAGGATGCTGACTTTAAGGGAGGAGGATTGTCTTGGTGGAAAGACTTCTTGATCACTTGAAGCAGCTTTCTTCTGAAAGGAGCCATGAATTCCATCACCAGTTTTAGCCATCATTTTGGTGAATGACATTTTCCACAGTAAGTGAATTTTCTAAATAGCAGGAGCTTTTGCAGTTCAACTTTCTATTCGAACCATTTCTATTAATGCCTTTCTAAAATCATTTCTTATTTCCCTGCTTATTAAAACAGTGTATATAGGACACATATTAACCTTTTCTCCGTGATTAGGTGAATCTTGTAACCTGTTCTTGTGATGTGCTATTGAGATGGGAAATTCCCCAAAATAAACTCTTTTAATTGTTTTTCACGTCTTTTCTCTTCCTTCTCTGTCTCCTTATTTCCTGGGTACAAACCCTTTCCCTGAAATTTTCAGATACTAATCACTCATAGGCTGGAAAGAGGTCACAAATGTATTACTGTTAACAAGATTTAAGGAAAAAATTTTGAGTTCTCTGTTAGAAATGTTTCCTCTGAGAAAAGTGCTGAGACTTGCATGTGAATGGATTCTTTTCTGTGTGAGAAACCTGCTCCTCATCCAGCTCTCCATGTCTCAACCAACTTAGTACCTCCACCTGGTAGTGTAGAAACCTGGTGCTATTTCCTTGGGTTCCTCTCTGTCCCCCCATTTATAGTCAACCATCATGTACCTTTCCTTCTCAGCATTTCTTACCTAAGCCCACGTTCCTCCATGCCCAGTGCCACTACCTCAGTCCAGACTAGTATCTTCTTACCTACGAGCCACCGCTGGCAGCGCCTTATCCGCTCAGCCTTCCTCCAGATCCAGCTCCTTTGATCGGTTCTATACTACTGCAGCTGACGCCGCTGTTCAAACTCCTCCAAGGCCTCTGTTTCTTTTAGGATGAATTCCATGAGACCGCAGCATGCCACATCGGGCCCTTACTGAGCTTGCCTGGTTACCTCTCCACCCTCATGATTAAGACCTTTTTCCCCCACCTCCTTCCTTCCACCCAGAAAACAATTATTGACACACATTCAGTTCACAGCACTAGTGACCAGCCTGCAGGCCCACCGTCTCTTCATGCTTTTCTTCATCCTGGAACTTAATGAAAACTACTCTGTCCCTGGAAGGCACCCCATTCCCCATCTCCCTCCAGTTTGACTCCTCCTAAATTCAGCTGACAGACATCGTCTGCTGGGAGTGTCCTCTCTATTTGCTGTTGGTTATACTCCTCTAAGTTTAATTTGCCCATCTTTCAATAAATCTGTGGACTCTGGGGAGGTAGAGAGTCTTACTGACTCCTGCAGCCTTATCCCCACTTTAGAGCGCAGTATACTGCAGTGATTAGAAGTGCAGCTCCGAAGCCAGATGATTTAGATTAGCAGTCACCCTTCACTAGCTGTGACCATAGACAAGTTATCTAACCACTCTGTGTCTCAATTTTCATATTGAGAAATATGGATAACAATAGGAGCTACCTCATAGGATTATGGGGAGGATCAAATGAGTTTCAGTATTTATGACTATGCCTGGCACATAGTAAGCATTCTGTCTGTATAGTCACTGCTATAATTATCATCTTCATAATCCCCAGTATGGGGCACAATGCTTAGTGAATAGTGTGGTAAATTCTTGCTGAGTTGAATTAAGTAATTATTGGGGTGCTTATGTTGGCCTCCACCAGTGTTTCTTCCTTGCTTTCTTATTTCTGGCAGTTTCCCAAGTAGATGAAACTGTGGAAATTTGCTCTGGAATAAGTATAGGGGTGGGAGTGAAGCATCCTCCCGATGATTATCTTAGGTTAGAAAGGAGGTGACTCTAAATGTGCAGATGAGAGGAGAACGTCCTTGATCAGGTTATCTCAGGACTGCAGTTGCTGCTGGGCACACACTCTGTGTCAGGCCCACTTTAGCCAGAAAGATGCAAAGGATTCCAGCTTACATTTTAGTTCAACCAAGAAACTTTTCTGTCTCTTAGTCTATTTAATTTTGTTTGATTCTCATATGAAGTTTCTGAAGCATACATACCTGTACAATAACTAGTGACCTAGAAGCTGCAGTAGGAACCAGTTAAATTCAGTATAACAGCATTTCCTGGTGCTGCTTGCAGAAAGGATGTGCTCACTTGTTACTGGCTGGTATTTTTGTTTCATTGGAGAGGGATAATGGATGTGAAAAATCATTACCTGTGGTCCTCATTTGTTCTGTTTGGGAACTGCATCTTCTGTTTTGTGTCAATCCTTTTATGATCATAGAGTTGGCAACCAAAAGAATTTAGAGTCTGACTCTGGGGGCCTGCTGCACTGCCCCTCCCCTGACCATTGGGAAACCATGTAGCATAGGAGAAAGAGCTGAAGAATGGAACCTGTGTTTGAGCTCCAGCTTTACCACAAGTGAACCTTGTCCATTCACCTCATGTTTCTTCTTAAGCACATATATTAAGGATCATTTTCCAAACTTGTCAGTTGAGTTAGAGGATGTAACATAATAATAATAAATGCACAAAAATTTAATTGGTTTTATAGACTCCTTCCATCCCCTTTTCCAAATTGATTTTATTTACAAATTACGAGATTCTTGAGTGTTTCACACCTTTTTGATTCAGGACTCAGTAGTTTTTGGTGTGCCAAGGAAACAGCCAACATTTTTCCTTTTTCTTTCTGAGAAAATAAATAGTGGGCTTAACTTAGCCTTTGCCTTACATAAGCAGGGCTTACCTGAAAGCCTTTCCTACCTCACCTGTGTGTCTTGGTGTGTGTATACCTTTGAGCAACACAGAGAAATCCCTAGTAGGCGATTCAAGGCTATGCTTTCATTTCACTCTTAGTCAGCGTGCCCCACAGCTCTTTGTTTTATGGAAAATGTGCTTCCTCTAGTCTGTGCACGTGGACATCATGTTCGCTGTTTATATTAAGCCCATGGTGTTCTCATTTATTTCTGCTATCTATTTTACATTGGTGACAAGGACATCTTCTGTGCTTGTTAAATTGTAAGCAAAGCCAAAGAGGCATGTATGTGCTACAATCAAAATCAACTAACTGTAAACATCTTTTCCAACGTCGCAAGCTGGGATATGTTGACTTACCTGTCCTGGAAGCTCCTCTGATAGGAGCAGTGGAATAAAGGGCTCCTTCACTCCCTTATTATCTGGGAGCAAGTTACTTTATTGCTCTGGACCTCAGTTTCCTCACTTGTAAAATAAGGAGATTGGATTAGATAAACCTGTAAGTCCTACCAGCATGAAAATGTTGTGATTAGTGAACCTCATAAAATTGTACCTTTGGTTCTGTGATTCATGATTATTTGTCTAGTGTAAGATAGGCACTTGTTCCTTTTTTTAATGAAAAAGATTCTTGTCAGGTAAATTATAGAAATAAGGTGCAGAGGACTTTTTAACCTGTTAAGACTCATTAGTGGCTTTTGACTTAATGGCTCTGGGGCACACAAAACCTGCTAATTATAGCAGTCTTTTCTCTTAATTTATGATCACATGTTCTTAGGCATTTGTTTCATTGATTTGAAAATAAATAATGCTTCATTTTTTTTTACTTCATTTCTTTATAATAAAATCCTCCAACATAAATTTTTGCCAGTTGAGCAGAATTTTTTTATAAAAGCAGTCTGGACATATAATTTTTGATTATGAACTTCTTGAGACTAGCAGGCCCCAATATCAAACAACAATAATAAAATGTACTTCTTTGTGAATAGTCTCAGAGACAGCTAAACGATCATTGTGCTTGGAATTTGTGCTGTCTTCTCAAAATAAATTCACATCACATTTGAGGACTCTGAACCAGCAGAGTTAGTAGTCAGGCCAGCAGCTCATGAGGGCATTGAAACTCTAGAAGAAAACAAAGCAGAATGGACTCTATGAAAACATAAGAAATATAAGAATATCCAACCAGTTGACTGGTCCACGGGACATACCAGCAACAGATGTAGTCTGAAAGTAGTAGTCTGAAATTCCTGCTGTGAATTTACAGTCACTTTTTCCATAAAAGAGTACAGAGAGTCAAAAGAGTAAGGCGTAATTTGGAATGTTGGTAATATTGTACAACTTTTGGAATAAAATGATTATACTCTTATGAGTCTAATCATACTATATACCTAATGGTAATAAAATACAAAGCTATGGGGCCTCCCTGGTGGTGCAGCGGTTGAGCGCTGTGCTGTGGAGCTGTCGGTGGCCCGCAATGCAGATGCGGGTTCGACGCCCAGCCCGGGAGAGTCCCACATGGTGCGGCAGACCTCTCCTGCCTCGCCCGCTGCTCCCCTCAGCCGTGTATTTCTGATCTGCCTGTTCTGCTCCCCACTCTGTCTCTGGTGGGCCCTCTCGCCGCCCCATGCCTCTGGCCTGTACTCCAGCTTGTATAAATAAATCTAAAAAAAAAAAAAATTTATAAAATACAAAGCTAGTTTCATAGGGTTTATAGCTTATCAGTTGGATAATGTCAGCTGAATTCATCTAAATTCCACAAGCCATATTTTAAGCTTTAGATATTGATGTAATACTTAACGTCTACTTGGTTATAGCCCAATATGTAAAAAATCCATGTTATTAATTTTGTTGTTGTTACTGATTAATGGTTGATTTTTTCACAATAAGGACCATTTCATTTTCTTGTTTATATGTTTAAATTTTAAATAAACATCATCAATCAGTAGCATTTAACAGTTTAAGTTATTTCCCCCAAAAGTGTATGTTCTGAGATACATTAAAAATAAATAGCAAATTTTGATTTATTATAAATAAGGGTTGATGCTCATGATAGAATATTAAGCTGAGAGAAAATTCAACAAATCATTTCCCTCATTCTCAGCTTCAGCAGGTTTTTTACCTACAAACTACCTTGAAAAAAAAAATGGTGTCTTTTATTTCAAAGTTCTCTTGGGAAGTAGATCATATCAAAGTTTCAGGTTTTTTGCTAGATATACTTTCAGTATGTCTGTGATTAAAATACATCTTTTGTTCTTAAAGGTTTTATGTTGTTGTTGTTTTTTCAAGACATCAGAATAATTTCTCTCTACTGTAAAAATACTTTTATCTTTGCAATGACTTGTGAATTAGGTACTTTCTTGCTTCTGATGTCTTTTGTAGATAGTTATGGGACATACTGTAGTTTTTATTCACTATGATATGGAGTCAAGTTTAGTTTGAAATGTCATATTTCGAGCTAATGTGCATCAAATCTCCCAAGCTTTTTAAATCTTAGTGTGATTTTATTTCTGTGATCATGTGTGAGATTTTGATATTGCTGCCTTTTGTACTGCATTGAGGATCTGTTCATTGACACTGCATGCAAAATGTCAAGAGACAGAGAACAACCTTAATGATGTGGAAGATTTAGGAGCCTGTTTAGGCCTGTCACTTTAAACAGGCATTTTTGTTTGTCTTCTTTGTTAAAAATACAAATCTAACCCATCACTTCTCTGCTTAAAATTCTATAATTCTTCCTGCCTCCTGTAGAACCAAGTCCCTGCACCTTAGGTTGGCATGTAACACCCACACAGTGACACCTTTCTGCTTTCCCAGGCTCCTTTACTGATGTTATGTATTCCCAGGGAAGGAAATTTATTCCAAGAAAAAGAGTTTAGGTTTGGAGCCAGGATGACCTGGGTTAAGATCCCGGCTTCCATTTATCACCTCTGGGTCTGAACTTATACAGTCAGTATCTTCAACATTTCTGAGCATAACTTTCCTCTTCTGAAACAGGGGAGTGGTAGTTCTTACATGACAAAATTGTGAACACTAAATGGAACAAGGTCTGTATAGTGCCCACCAGAATTCTTCTGAAGTTTAACGAAATGTGCAGACTCACAATACCATCACATACCACATTTGTTGCCAGCTGACCAGCAGGGCAGCTTCAGGGTTCCTCAACAGGGGCCTTGCAGTTCAAGCAGTTGAAACAAGTAACAGCTCACACACCCATTTGAGGACTCTTGTCTCTCCATATGGTTCCTGGTACAAAGCACAAGATCTCCATGAGACATGTACAGGAGCCACCCTTGATGCCCTAAGCATTCACTAGCTTTAGTAACAATTCTTTGGCTTAGTTGCTACAGTTCCCCATAAGAGACTGCATTCAGAGAAATCCGAAGCATAGCATCCTCAACAGATATTTACAGCTCATTTATACTTCTCCCAGTCCAGATGCAATTTACCAGTCAGGGATCATTTTTTTTATCATAAGCAATGTTGCCTAGCAATATAATTTGATGCTTACTATCTACCTGGTTTCCAGGGTAACAGAGCTAGGTGGTTAAACCAAAGGTCAGATTCTCAAGCAGCAAGGAAAAAGGTTTGTTAACCCTTTCATCACAGGAAGCAACAGATTCAAGCAGGGACCACACACATCATAGTTATCAAATTACACCAGTTCATATTTTAATAAATACTAACTTTAATAAATACTTAAGAGCTTACAATGTGAGCCAGGAACTAAGTCAAACATTGAGAATATGTGGTATCTCTTAGAAGATATGGTGCTTGTCTCCATGTTTTTCCTCCAATTGTTATTCCTTTAATTCCCTTCATTTCCTGAAGAACTTCCTATTTATCCTTCAATGGACAACTCAAGGAAGATATTGTCTGTTCTCTGAAGTCCATGTGTACTCCATTAGCACTTTGCATTGCCCTGAATTAATGGATGGGTTTTGGGAATCCATGAAAGCCCCTAAAATGATATGCAGATTTTGTGTGCATACAGGAATATGTATTTGCAGAAAATGGTTAAAGCTTTCGTTAAATTTTCGAATGAATCTGTGCCATCTCCTGCTTCTAGGTCCCCAAGAATCTTTCATAAGCACTTATTATATGATTTTGTTATTTGTTTATAGGTTTTTATTTCCTACAAGAACATGAGGACATGAGTCCCTTGAGAAAAGGGACTGTATATATTAACATTTTGTGTCAATTGAATGTCCAGTTCATAGTAGATCTTTAGAAAATATTATGTTGAGGGGTCTCCCTGGTGGTGCAAGGGGTTAAGTCTCAGCACTATGAAACTATCAGGAGACACTGCAGCAGGAGTTTGAACCCCAGCCAGGGAGCTTCCCACATTGCACAGCAGACCTCTCCTGCCTCTCTTGCCTCTCCTGCTGCTCCCCTCAGCAGTGTATTACTGTCGTTCTGCCTCTTCTGCTCCCTAGTCTGTCTCTTGTGAAGCCTCTTGCCGCTCCATGCCTCTGGCCTGTACCCCAGCTTGTATGCATAAATGGATAAATCTTTAAAAATAAATTTGATTATTCACATCTTAAATATTTAATTTAAAACATGTAAATGTACATTAATTTACTAGTGTTTTATTGTGAGACCAACATCTTTGTGTGTATTTGTGATGAAAAATATTAATTTTTTTTATTAACATTAATCTAGTAACATTAGTTTCCAATGTTGTTTGTGATTTAGAGGTACAGGATCTTCCCCTTCAGGTGTTCTTACCACAGCACCCCGCCATCAAGGCATCCATTGTTCTCCATCACAGTTGATTGTCCTCCTCTCCTTCCTCCCTCAGTCTTAGTTCTACTGTCAGGTTTGTAGGTTTGATTTGATCTGACCCTTTGTTTTGTTTCTTTCTATACTACATGTAAGTGATGCCTTCTGGTGTTTGTCTTTCTCCGTCTGACTTATTTTGCTTGGAATAACCCCTTCCAGTTCCACACATGTTGTTGCAAAGGGCATGTTTATCTTTTTTTTTTTTTTAAGGTTGAGTAGTATTCCATTGTGTCCATCTTCCTGATTGACCCGTCTGTTTTTGGGTACTTAGGTGGTTTCTATAACTTGGCTATTGTAATGCTGCAATGAAATAGGAATGCATATATCCCTTTGAATTAGTGTTTTTGTATTCTTCAGGTTGTTACCTAGGAATGGAACTTATGGATCATATGGTGGATCCATTTTTAATAATTTGAGAGACCTCCATATTATTCTCTGTATGGGTTGGACTAGCCTACATTCCCACCAATGGTGTCCATATCCTCCCAACACTTGTTTCTGAAACCAGTATCTTCTTGTTGAATATGGATCCACTTTTGTGTAACTTTTTTTTTTTTTTTTTACTGAAGCCATCTTAAATACATCATCTACATTTTCTAGTTTGGGTTTCTTTAATGAAAAGTTAGACATTCTTGAAGTAAATGGATTACAGAGTTCTAGATTTTTACTTTTCCTCCCTCTCCTTAGTGTGCTATATTTATTTATTTATATCTCCAGTTATTATTTTCTAATAACTGATTTTATCATTTAAAATCGGTGTTTTCAGAAGAATAGCAAGTCCTATTGCCTTGGTTTCAATACTATTTAATTAGATTACATAGCTAAGATAACATGTGTAAGTGGCATAACACAATTGTCTCATGATCAGTGAGCAGAGTGGAGTGTGTGAATACTCAGGGAACTTTAAACATTCACAGAGCTGTGGACCTTAGGAAGACCATAAGCATATTTCTCATCTCAGTTTTTCTGAGGATAAATTTTTTCAAAAATTCTTCATCATCTTGTCCACTCTTCTTTTCCCTTTAGAATACTGATTCTCCTAATTTAGAGTAGAAAAGAAGTAAACCAGGTTTGACTTTTCTCCTGGTAAAGTCTCAGAAGTGTGTTGTCCAGAAAAAATAAAATAAAACCTTAAAAAAAATACTGGTGGCAAATGTAAAGTTTTAATTAGTTGTAAGAATGTACTAAGCATATAAAGAAATGGAAGAGCAGAGCGCAACTTCTCTCCCTGTGATTGTGGCCTGAATTCAGTGATTTGTTTCCAAAGAATAGCTTATACGAAGGGAGAAATAGTTTTAGTAGTGGAGAAACCTACCAGACACCCTCTTAGTCAAATGATCAAGGTTAACATCACCAATGATATATCATATTGATAGATTATCCCCTCTGATATGATATGATAGAAGGGTACTCACCTCTGTGGTATTCCTTCCCCAAACCCATACATCAGTTGAATCTTGAGAAAATATTAGACAAAATCAAAATGAGTATTCTGTAAAATACCTCACCAATACTACTCAAAAATTTCAAGGTTCTGAAAAATAAGGAAAGACAGACACTTCTAGAAGCCACAGGAGACAAGGGAGACATAATGATGTTATGAGACATAACAACATCTTATAGATTGCTCCTGGAACAGAAAAAGGAATTGAGCGGGAAAACTATAGAAATACAGATAAAGCCTATAGATCTGACAGATATTTTATGGTTCTGTAAGATTTTAACATGAGGGAAAGCAAGTGTATATGAGATATACATCTTGATATATATATAAGATATATATCTTGGCCATTTTGTAACTTTTTGTAATTCTAAAATTACTACAAAATAAAATTTACTAAAAATTAGTAATGGAAGAAATCACCGAAGAAAGGATTGCATGATTTGAAATTGAAGAAGAGTAAGCCAAATTAAAGCCAATCACTGGAAAAAATATTTGCTTGCATGATAAAGAACAAATATTTTTCATCTTGAATCCACTTTTGCTCATTATTAAGAAGATACGGATAACTCATTGAAAAGGAGATATTGATCATAATTCACAGGAGAAACATAGCAGTCAATAAATATAAAAACAGTTCAGTTTCACCAGTTATTAAAGAATTGCTGGTTAAAGCAGAATTGAGACTATTTTTAGCCATTACATGGAAAATATGATAGTATTCAATTCTGAAGAAGGCAGGTAGAAGATTATAGATTCCTACAGCTATTCTGGAAAGCAGAGTTCTAATACTGGTATTGGGTTTTAAAATACACATCATTTGTACACTTAGAAGATTTTTCTTCCCAATGAATAATCAGATATGTACCCAGATTTTCTAATAGATACGTTCTTTATAGTCTTGTTGATCATGACAAACTTGAAAAATATCTAAAGGTAAGGGAATGATCTAGAAAGTTTTGGCAGACCTGAGAGTATTATGACCATGATTAAGAATTATAATTCAACTAAATAAAACAATGATAGTAAGATATAGTTAGTGTTTATTTTCTGATCCCAGATTTTATGTATATGTGTACAACTGTGTCTCTTGGAAGTATGGCAAAGAAATCTATTGACATGTAAAAATTAGTTACTTGTTCTTGGCTAGTGAGGAAAGGATGACTTGTTTTCTTTATATCTCTGCATTTTCAAAACTGCCTATCGTAAGTAAATATTGCTTTTGTAATGGGGGAAAGTTAATATTACAAGCAATGTGGTTAATGAGTTTCCTCTTTCATGCTGATTTCCATTTTGTTCTTTAAAATATTGTTTCTTCTCTTTCACTAGGAAGCTCCTTAGGGTGCTCCCACTGCCGAGTGAGAACTGGGGAGCGTTAGTTGGAGAATGGTGCTGTCATCCCGATCCCTTTGCTAATAAACCACTTCATCCACAAGAGAATGACTGTTTTATTGGAGACTCTTTCTTCTTGGTGAATTTAAGAAGTGATTTGTGGCAGCCAAACCCTGAATTAACCCCAGTGGAGACACGCTGTCTTTCTTCAGAGAACCATTTTAAATTGGTAAATTATCTTTTCAAAATATATGCTGATATAGTGGTTGATTTAGAAACTGGTTTGTCCATTCTTTTCTTAATTCAGGGCACGTTACACAACTATTCTAAAGATTGAAATCCATTCTTTTCAACGGCCTCTATTCTCCAGCTCTGCTCTATTAATACAGGAAGAAAATACAGCCTTAAACCAAAACAGCCACAAGGGCTGGAGGAAGAAGGGAAAGATTTCTTCATGCGTGGAATTGGGAGTGTTACCATTTACAAGCCAAAATGCTCTGCTTTCTTGTTTTTAGTACAGTATTCTATATGTATACATTTTTATCTCTAATCAAATTCAGACTGTTCTCTTGCTCCAGGATATCCTGGTGCACAGTTAGACCTCAGCATTTTACTGTCTGTGCTTGGTCTAGACTTGCTGGTGTCATAAAAGCAGATGCCATCAAGGAAAAAGAGGAAACAGGCAACCAAGCGTGGAAATAAAGTTCGTGCCACAGGCTCTAAGTTGGTGCTTTGACAATGTGAGGTCAGGTGACTTGCTATAAAAGTTACTTTAGAGAGAAGGCAATTTCCTCTCACTGCAGAGAATAGTGGTTTACCTTACTTTAAAAGGAAATCAATGACATTGACTTGACTTTTGTAAGAAATCATTCCCTTGATGACAAGTCAATGCAGATGTGATTTAAAAAGTAAATAAAATCATTGCTTGAGAATCCTCATTTTAATATATGATTATTGGTAGGAACAAAAGCATTGTGTGTTAAATTTCATTTAAAGCTCATTTAATTATAAAAATGGAAACTGAGCCATTTCAGGATATAGATAACAGTTGGGCAACTCTTTAGGTTTTAAGTTAATTATAGAAGTATTTTCTATTTTGATGAGATGAAGGAAGTTTATCAAATGTCAAAGTTAAGTTGTGAGTTAAAATTATTTAAGCAACTCATCTCTCACCATAATTACAAATTCCTTTTCCTAAATATGGCTCATTTTAAATTACAGTGCCATAACCTTTTATATTTTTAAAAGGTAAATGATAAGTTAAATATGACTATGTCATAACTAAATTTTAACTTGATTATAATAAAATGATTTTTAAATTTAAATTTATATACTGGTATTTTACTGTTTTATGTGCCTTAACTTTTTTTTTTATGATTATAGTTTGAAAATATTTGAAAGGTTTGAATGGAAGAGGAGTGGAGAAAAAATAAATAAGAGAAACCACAAGTTTTCCTTTTTAAACTGCACATAAATTTCACATAAATGTGGAAATACATTCACATTTATGTCTTTACTAGTTACATAATGCCACTGATGAGAATTTTTCATAATTGTTAATAACCACCCTATGTATTAAAGGAAGACCTTCATATTTAAACATTATGGTTTCTAGTATGAAGGTGACAAATTACTGTTGTGACAAGCTGTGGTTGATAAGAATGTTTTCAAGTTAGCCTAGGTGGAAGTTTTACTTTAATTGCATATTGCAGCCATGAAAGAGTATGCCTGAGACCAAAATAGTAACATAAATTTGGAGGGGCTGCTTAAACAGTGCTCTCAGGGCTCCTGTGGGAACAAGTCTGCTTTGTGCTATTGCAAACCTATTTCTCATATCACCCAGTCTAGCCATCGAGCAAGGTTTTAAAATGTCATATAGTGACACAGCATCCTAATGGTATCTCTTGGGAAACATATTTTTTTGGCAAGGCAATATCAGGGGTCTTTAGAAACTGAAACAACACAATGGAAAATAAAACTGTGGACAGGAGGCTAATCTACCTCTGAGCAGCAGTGCCATCTCTCAGATATATTGATTTAATTAGTCCACTACAATGTCTTTCTTTGATGATTGTTGCTCTGTAGCATTCTCACAAGCTACAGACTGATTCATTGCACAACTTGCTTTATTATTACCTTTAAGCACAGGTCAAGCAAAATGCATTACGGAGCAGAGTTTCTCTTAAAACAAAATTAGAGGTGTTATATTTTAATTTAAAACCTCTGATTTTAAAAACAGCATAAACAATAAGTCCAGCACCTGTTATTTCCTTCAATACTCCTTTGAGTATATAATGTATTATTTGAGTTTGTTAATGAGGTAGACTGTATCTTTGGTTTTCTAGAGATAACTGCTGTTGTTATCTGTTGTTAAGTAAACTTAGTTGCATTTGTAACTTTATTCTACTTTTTTTCTTTACATTTAAAAAAGATATTTATTAAGTAAAGGAAAGAAAAATAGAAGCACCTGTATAGTCATGGGTGGGCAGGAGAGCTGTCAAATATATTTTACTTTTTCAAGAACAGATGAAATTAAACTTTGATTATGTTAAGGTGGGCAAGAATGACTAATACCTTTTTTTCTTTCCTGGAGTATTTAGCAATAATTTATTGATTTTGGTAATTTGTGTTAAATCCATAAGGGTGTCTTTTTTATATTCTCAGAAAAATGTGTAGTTGAATTTTGTAAACATTCACAAATGTAAGAAGAAATGCACTGTGAATATGTGTATATCATTCTTGATTCATGGAATGTGCTTTATCTGCGCTTTTATTATTATTATTACTTATTATTATTTTGCTCAAGTGGTATAAGATAAATCCCAGATATTATTTCATTTCATATCTGTAAGTTTCAGTATATACATATATACAAAAGACCTCAATGTTGTTTTCAGCACTGACAAAGTTGATGATTACTACTTGATGATAATATACCATGTCATTATATAGATTTTACCGGTTTTAGAGGTAACTTTTACTTTTTTTTTTAATCAAAATCTATTGTTTTAGGTAATTTTCTTTTTACTGTTAAGACTTGAAAATTCTGACTACCCATGTCTTGAAAGGTTGAAACTTATTTTAAAAACACAGCAAAACTAATCTTTTTTTCCTGCTTTACTGATAGACAAATCAAAATGCACTATAACAGCAATTACACTGGTCAACAAATTTTTACAAAAGTCATGATACTGAAATAAAATGAGTCATTTCCTATCAATTTATATGTGCTCAACAAGAATATGACATTCAAATTCTAATTCTGGCTCTAGTTTTTTTTGTAATCTGCAATAAATTTATGTTTATATCACTAAATGCATGCCAATAGCAATAGGTCTACGGTTAACACCTGTAAAAAATCAAGTCATAGACTACTTAGATTTCTTCACTTGTTTGTTGTACAGCTGTTCAGGAATAGAACAGATGGAAGATGGTTTCCATTGTGCAAAAGCACAGCCTTAAGACTCAGTTTCAGAGTCTAGAAATAGTCTCCATTCTTGTGGGTCATGAGTGATTTTCTAAGCCATTCATGAGGCCCTTAATATTGGAACAAAATGCCAGAGTACTTTCCTTTCTGAAGAAAGGCTGCTGGTGGCGCTTTCGATATAAAGTAATTATGGCATCTTCTTCTAGAAGATTCCATTGTTGGAGTCTTGATCCTAGCAATTCTGCCTTGTTCTTGGAGAAGTGCAAATCACGAACTAGGTCATTTAGATCTTCCTGTGTTAGTCTGTGTGGGGTTGATGATGCACCGCAGTGAAAATCTGGATCACTGCATGCTGATGGTACAGAACAGGTTGGCTCACCCTTGTCTTCATCAGATGAATCAAGAGAATATTCTGTGGAGGTTCTGGAATAGAAACTCCCTCACCAGGTGGAACTGGTCTCATGCAGATGGAATGTTTGGGTGGACTATTCTTGACTTCTTTTGCTTCATTATTCCGCTGCAAAGAGGAGGAACCAAGTAACAGTCTTTTATGTGGTTGCTGGGCTTTTTTCACACCATGGGGACTGCAAATGGCATTGATGGTCTTTTGCCATTTAACCACTGTGAAAGCTTTGTTGTACATGTAGCACAGCATCTATGCGGGGCCCAAGGCTTGTTTTGGTTGCCAACCTTGCATCCCAAGTAAAGATGATAAACCTTCTTCACTTGAGAAGTGATACTTTTCTTCTGGTTGCCAAATGTCACTTCCCCACAAAGAGAGCAGAAATTTCCCACGCTATTAGCACACTTTTGAGGCATTACTGTTCTGTATTGTGCCTAAATGGATAAAATAATAACAGTTCTGTGGAACAGTAGCTTCAACTGTCTCGCACAGCCTCTGAACTATTTTCAATGCTCAACCTTTCGGACAGGGCTTATAGAGTGTACTGCTGACGTCAGCTTACTTCAGCAGCCACCTGGCAATAGTATTGCATTGCATCAGAAAATGATACCATCAACTCTGGATGTTGTGTGCATGATGGTATTATGCAATGCGATGCAATATTACATCATTCTAAGCTGATTTAGGATGCTGTTGCAGTCCTACTGGATAAATTTACATGGTGAAATATATAAAATGAATTATATGCAATAAATACCTTCAAAATGAGAGCTAATAAAATTTTTTTTTTTACATACAAGCTGGGGTACAGGCCAGAGGCATGGGGCGGTGAGAGGGTTCACCAGAGACAGAGTGGGGAGCAGAACAGGCAGATGAGAAGTACACTGCTGAGGGGAGCAGCGGGTGAGGCAGGAGAGGTCTGCCCCACCATGTGGGATTCTCCCCAGCCAGGCGTCGAACTCGCGTCGCCACTGCCGACAGCTCCACAGCGCAGCGCTTAACCGCTGCGCCACCGGGGAGGCCCCTAATAAAAATTTTTTAGGGTTATATTCATGTTCAGCACACCAAGATAATATAGACTAGGGCCTTTTAAATTCAGTAACGACCTCACTGTTGACCAATGTTATAAATGAAATACCCTTAGTTTACCTGATAAAAAATTTTGTTTTGCATAGAAATAGCTTCTCAATCACTGCTACTCCTGTATCCTATATTACTGTTTAGTAAAGCCCTTAGTTTCGTCTAAGATTTAATGAGTATAGTCCCATTTAACTAGTACAAAACAGGATCCTTGAAAGAGTCTTTTAAAGCATTTGGTAGCCGTAGAGATCGACTTTGCTGTAAAAGATCATGAAACTACTAAAATGCCAAACTTTACAACTGAGCACCCCTAGGTTATGACCTCTTTTTCCTGTAACCTTGACTGGATTGGCATCTACCTTGTTTCTGTGTCTCTGACTTTTGACTTTTTTTTGATCTCTATGAAATCCATTTTTTTACACCAAACCTGAAAACACGCACACACGCATGCACGCACACAGGTAGGTTTCCTGAAGTAGTACTTATCCTGTGTTTGAACCACATCCCTTAGATTAATACATATGTTATCTCACATTATAAAGTCAGTTTTCCCTCACTTAGATTAGCCCTCAAGCAGGAGTAACCCTAAGAGGCCAGAGTTGCAGAATTTCCTCATCCCTGCCCACTCTTACATGGCTCTGCCTTGTTGCAGTTTATTGGGTGAAAATATTGTATGACTTAAACAGAGGTACTCCTATGGATGTGAAAAAAAGTATTCTTTTGTTTGCTTAATGGTTAGGGGAGTAAGTGCTAGCTACTTTATTCTCTACTCCAAATCATGAGTATGGATTTCTGGAGTTTCAGAATGTTTTAAGTTAAAGAATGTTTTGGGCATTTGTCCCGGACACTGTCTGTCTTTCCAGTTACAGTGCATATTTTAAATGGAAAAATAGAATTATAAGAACAGGTTAGATATTCTTTACTTCTGATAGGTGGTTATGAACATAAACCACATAAATTACACTGGATTAGACATCAAAATAATATGGTTGAAATTCCAGTTCTCCTGTTTTCTAGACATGAGTTGAGGGAAGTCTTTTATCCTCTCTGCCCTTTTTTTGGTCAACCATCTGCCTATTTTGAACGACAAGATGTTTACAAGTGCTTTTTTAGAAATGTATCATGCTTCTTCAAATTACTTGACAATATTCAGTTTATCACAAAATGACTAACTTGGAAAAAAATCAGTCTATTCATTATTCTATCTTCAAATATAAAAAAATGATCTCTGTGCATGTGAATTATGCATACTAGTTAAATGTATTTCCAATATTTAGTAGAGGGCAAAATAAAATGTAAAGTTCAATGTATACTCTAGAGACTATGTTAAAATTATATATTCCTTTTAAGAAAAGTTGAATGACATTTAAATGACATTTTTCTGTTCTACAGAAACCAAAGGCAAATACCAAAGTAATTTGTAAGCGTTGCAAGGTAATGTTGGGAGAGGCCATGTCATCAGGTAAGAATTTCATAATAAAAAAATAAAATGATTGCTTTCTTTAAAAAAAAAACGAGGACGTGATTTTATAGGAAATAATGTGTGAATATAAATGTTTAATATACGTTATAGAATTGATGCTTTAGAATATAGAAAACCACCAACATATCACCCAGTATGCCAGAAGTTGTGCTTTGACCTTATAAGTACACATATTGAGTTTTAACCATTGAGATATTGGATCATTTTCAATGTGAAATATTCTCTTTTGTAGATATAAGGCAATGTAAAAAGTTCATTTGAATCTGCCTAAAAATGATTGGACCATTTTTTTTTAATACAACTCCTTATTCAAAAGTGTTGGTTGCCATAGATGATGAAGTTGCTTTTTTGGCAACTGTCTGCCTAAAGGTTGTATTTGGGGACTGAGGATGGGAGAGAACCTGTTGAATTGGAAGAAAACACACTCTGAATTTTTTAATCTGTTTCCTGTTCTTTTTCTCAGTAATGTTAGTTATAACTTATGTAAAGTCTAAGTTATAGTACTTTAAACCATAATAATGAAAATCCTGATAAAATATGGTTTAAAAACATCTAGAAAGCTGTACATGCTGTGCTAGCTTTGTGAGTGATGAATAATTGCTTTTAAAATAATTAATTAGAAGATGTGATTTAAGTGAAACTATTGGTTTCCGGGAAGGCAGATGGTAGTATATTTTGTTTGTTTTTTAAATTATCACAATCTTCTAAGTCCCTGCTTTCTCGGAGTCAACAGAAAAGGCAGAGGAATGAGTAGTAGTAAAAGATGTCACCTTCAGTGTCATTTTTGAAAAATGAACGCAAATCCCTTAAGCAACAACTTTGAATTTTAAGGCTTCCAGTGAATTAGGGTGAATTGATTTTAAAAATTCTTTTCTCTCCTCCCTGAAACCCTGTTCAAATGTCAGTTAAGGAATAAAGGAGATGTCTATTCACAGAGACAAGTAAAAATAGAGAGAAGATGATAGTGACATAAACAAGAGGTATAAACAAACTTTTTTTGTAGTTTTTGTAAAGCCAAGAGAGGCATGGGAACACACTTGAAAGCTGGTATCTGCAAAAGATCATTTGGATAACTGAGCCAGTACTCTGTGGACCTCTATAACTGGTCAGAATCCAGAAGCAGCATGTAATAGAGAAGATAGTAAGAGACAAAGTTTCAGAAATAGGATGGATTAATTCAAAGTGTGTATATGAAGCTGTAAGTCTCCTAAACTTCCCCTTCCATTGGCAACTTCCTTTTACTCAAGATAGGAGATTGGAGGATACTTTCCCGGAATAATGGAAGAGTACCAACCAGAGAATAGACTTACAGACTGTGATACTTAGAGGCTGTTCAACAAAAAATAGGCCATCATAGATGTACCTATATCAAAAAGCTTCCTCTCAGCACTTTATTACCTTGTACTTACATATGAAAAAATTACTGAGAATCACCAAATTTTTGAGGAAAACTCCAATAGCAATGGTCAACATTGAGATCGTTACTGAATTTAAAAGGCCCTAATCTGTAGTATCTTGGTGTGCTGAACATGAATATAACCCTGAAACTATTTTTAGCTCTAGTTTTGAAGATAATTCATATAATTCATTTTCTATGTTTCACCATGTAAATTTATCCAATAGGACTGCAACAAAATCCTAAATCAGCCTAGAATGAAGTAATACTGCATCGCATTGCATAATACCATCATGCACACATCATCCAGAGTTGACTGCATCATTTTCTGATGCAATGCAATGCTACTGCCAGGCGGCTGCTGAAGTAAGCTGACGTCAGCAGTGCACTATAGAAAGCCCTGTCGGAAAGGTTGAGCATTGAAAATATTTCAGACTTTGTGCGAGACAGTTGAAGCTACTGTTCCATAGCTGTTATTATTTTATCCATTTAGGCACAATATAGAACAGTAATGCCTCGAAAGTGCGTTCATAGTGTGGACAATTTCTGTTCTATTTGTGGGGAAGTGACATTTACCAACCAGAAGAAAAGTATCACTTCTCAAGTGAAGAAGGCTTATCATCTTTACTTTGGATGCAAGTTTGGTGACCAAAACAAGCCTTGGGCCCCACATAGATGCTGTGCTACATGTGCAACAAAGCTTTCACTGTGGTTAAATGGCAAAAGACCATCAATACCATTTGCAGTTCCCATGATGTGGAGAGCACCAAGCAACCACATATAAGACTGTTACTCCTGCTTGGTTCCTCCTCTTTCCGATGGAATAACGACGCAAAAGAAGTCGAGAATAGTCTACCCAAACATTCCGTCTGCATTGAGACCAATTCCAGAATCTCCAGCAGAATATTCTCTTGATTCATCTGATGAAGACAAGGGTGAGCCGACCTGTTCTCCTGTTCCATCAGCATGCAGTGATCGAAATTTTCACTGTGGTGCATTATCAACCCCACACAGACTAAAACAGGAAGAACTAAATGACCTGGTTCATGATTTGCACTTCTCCAAGAACAAGGCGGAATTGCTAGGATCAAGATTCCAACAATGGAATCTTCTAGAAGAAGATGTCACAATTACTGTATATCGAAATCGCCATTAGCAGTTGGAGTCTTTCTTCAGAAAGGAGTGTACTTTGGTATTCTTTGTGATATTGAGGGTCTCATGTGCCTTAGAAATCACTCATGACCCACAAGAATGGAGACTATTTCTAGACTCTTTGAAACTGAGTCTTATGGCTGTACTTTTGCCCAGTGGAAACCGTCTTCCATCTATTCCAGTAGTGGATGCTGTCCACATGAAAGAGAGAGACGATAACTTAAAGAACCTACTGAATTCCATTGAGTATAACAAGGACAGCTGGCACATCTGTGGTGATTTGAAGCTAGTTGCCCTTTTAATGGGACTGCAGCAGGAATAGACAAAATACACGTGTTTCTTATGTGAGTGGGATAGCCGAGCAAGTGAATTACACTACTTGCAGAAGGAATGGACTCGCAGAAAAAGCGTAGCAGTTGGAGAAAAGAATATCCAGCTCCCAGCTCTGGTCAAGGCTCACAAAATCCTGCTACCACCCTTTCATATCAAACTAGGTTTGTTGAAGAATTTCATGAAAGCCATGGACCAGACCTCGCCAGCTTTCTCATACCTGCATGAAAAATTTCCTCAACTCAGCAAAGCAAAGATTAAAGAGGGAGTTTTTGTGGGTCTTCAGTTTCAAGAGCTCTTCAAAGATGACCAGTTCAATAACTTGCAGCAGGGTGATGTGAAACAAGCATGGAATGCTTTTCGCTAGCGTCTACAAACTTTCTTGGGAATTTTAAGGCAGAAAACTACAAGAAGCTAGTAGAAGACATGCTGATGCAGTATCAGAAACTTGGCTGCAATATATCTCTCAAGATATACTTCCTTCATTCCCATCTGGATTTCTTCCCTGAAAACCGTGGTATGGTTAGTGATGAACATGCTGAACGTTTTCATCAAGATATCGCATCAATGGAATAAAGATACCAGGGAAAATGGTCCATTACAATGCTGGCTGACTACTGCTGGACACTCCCCAGAGATGTTCCTGAATAGCTGTAAAAGACACAAGCGAAGAGATCTAAGTAGTGTATGACTTGATTTTTTACAGGTATTAACTGTAGGCCTGTTACTATTGGCATGTGTTTTGTGATGTAAACATCAATTTATTGCAGATTACAAAAAAAAACTAGAGCCAAAATTAGAATTTGATGGTCATGTTCGTGTTGAGCACATACAAATTGATAAGAAATGACTAATTTTATTTCAGTAACATGACTTTTGTAAAAATTTGTTGACCAGTGTAACAGATATCAAAGCAAATAATAAATTAAGTAAAGACACTGAGAAGAAGGAAATTATGTCTAAAACAGGGGAAATACTTTAACAAACAGTTCTTCGAGAAATGAAACAATATTGCCTTTGTAGTCCAGAGAATGTAGAATAAAAAAATGAAACAACTGAAAAACCAATCAAAGGACTGGAAGATAAAAAAAAGGACCTATCTCCGAAATCAGAACCAGAAGACAGAGACTAAAACTGGAGAGAAAATATATTTTAAAGACACATCATATATGTTTTCTGGGAATAGAAATATTGTTGACCTTATCACTGTAACCTCAGCACCTAGAACTTTATATGGCATATAAATATTTGATGAATGAATGAGTGAACTTAGCCTTTAGACACTAAGATTCAGTTAACAGAATTTCTTGAAAGAGAAAAAGCTTAACAATCTTGGAGAGATAAAATAATGGTACCTCTGTAGTTCAGAGAATATAGAATTAATTTTTTTCTCTTTTCTAGACCTGGCAAGGTGTAGGGAATGATCATAAAAGCAAATACAGCAAAAACATGTTACAAGCTCATTTCCAGAGCTAAGGTTGGAGTTTTTCAACTGGAAGGGCTACTAAGTATCTAGTTATAATTATTGAAAGCTTGGCAGGGAAGCTCTCCTAGGCATCAGTTAGTAATTTATGAACTTCAAGAATGAATTTCCTAGAGAGGAAAAAAAATAAAATAAAAACCAGGATGCATATAAAGAATAAGAAAATAGAATAGCATTGAACTTCTTAGTATCAGTACTGAAAGCTACTTCTGCTTACTTATCTAAAATGTCTGTGAATTTCTTTTTATGGCTTCATGAGACAAGAACCTGTGCTGATTCAAGGTCTGAATTAACAGCACACACCGGCTTCATATTGATGTCATATTGAATGAATGTCTTCCTAGTTTGGTAGGAAAAAGATTTTCTACCCACAATTCTATGCACAGTCAGATCATCAGTCAAGTATAAGGACAATAAGTACATTTTTTGAAAATACACGGTCTTAAAACATAAAGCTCAAAGGCGTATTTTCCATAGGAATCTATCATAGGATATAGACATTTCTCACTTAACATTCTGAAAAATGCAGCTTTAGATGCTTTTGTGGTTTGTGAACATCATGGAGAGTATATACACAAATCTAGATTGTGTACACACCTAAGCTATATGGTGTAATCTGCTGCTCCTTTGCTGTATATCTGTACAGCATGCTAATGTACGGAACAGCAGGAACTGTATCACAATGGTATTTGTGTATCTTAGCATATCGAGCTATAGAAAAAGTATGGTAAAAAACAGGATTAAAAAATAGAAAATAGTATGCCTGTATAGGGCCCTTCCTATGCATGGAGCTTGCTGGACTAGAAGTTGCTCTGGGAGTCAGTGAGTGGTACGTGAACATGAAGGTCTAGGACACTGCTGTAGACTATAACTTTATACTTAGGCTACACTAAATTTATAAAAATATTAATTTATTTCTTCAACAATAAATTAAGGAGGCTTAGCTTACTTTTTTATTTTATAAGTTTTAGAATTTTTTAGACTTTTCACTCTTGTAACACCTTAAAAATATGCACATACTATATAGCTGTATGAAATACTTTTTTTCTTTCCTGTCCTTATTCTATAAACATTTTACTGTTTAAAAATAATTTTTCATCTATTTACTTTTTAATTTTTTTTTTTGTTGTTAAAAACTAAGACATAAACACATATATTAACCTAGATTTAACATGGGCTTGGGATCATCAATATCACTGTCTTCCTCCACATCTGAACTCACTGGAGAATTTTCAGGAGCAAAAACTTGCATGGAATTTTATAGTTTTATAATTTTAAAAAATTTTAATTGAAAATAAAAACTCAGTGGTGGTTTTATAGCATCTTAGGTACAACTTGAAGAAAGCATTAATGAACACAAACTAAATCAGAAGAAAATCTGTAATCCTACACAGGGAGGAGGAAGACAGACAAAAAATAATAGAAGAGAAAGAGTAAGAGAGCATAACACAGAAGATACAATGAATGTTTGATCAGACATCTAGAAGAAAAAGAGAAACGGGTAATATCTGGGGACATAATTGCTGAGAAGTTTACAAAAATGATGAAGAAAACTACAAATTCAGGAGGTCCAATGAATTCTAATTAAATGAGCTTCAGTTGAGATAAATGAAAAGAAATCTACAACAGGACACATTATAGTAAGACTGTAGAAGATTCAAGAAACATGGACACATGGATAAAGCCTTAAAGCCATCCAAAGAAAAACAGATCACTTTCAAAGGAACAGCAATAACGACAGTGTCTATGTGCACAAAGAAATAGCTGTTAAACAAGAATTTTATAGAAGGTGAAAATGACCTGATATGAAATATCAAGACAAAGGTAAATGTACTTTCTGACAAAATTTAGGATACTTCACCTCAAGTGGTTTGGTTTCTATTTAAAAAAAAAAAAATCCTACTTTGTACCTCAGATTAAATGATCACAGATTGAAGGTCTAAATTCAAAAAGGGTTGTTAAAGAAAGTGGTAAATCCGTGGGTGGCACAAAATGAACATTAACTGTATAAAAGATTAATACTGCCTTGTGGGATTAAAATGATAGAATTAAACTTCAGTGTAGCAGTTTAATAGTTGGGATTAAAGGGATCACTTCATAATGTTTAAAGTTTCAATTCTGCTTTTAATAACAGACTTCAAAACAGTAATGTGTTATTTGAACTTCAAGGAGAAATACATCATCATGGCTTTTGGTATATAATAATCTTTCAACTGTGTATTGATTTTTATTTTTTTGTCCTTTTCTGTGTGTTATATTGAGCAATTAAAAATATTTTCAGTAATTTGCCAGGAACAACTTTCCATCCTATTAAAACAATTAAAATTGTTTGACATGCTGTTTTTAATGATTGCATAGAATTTTTTGCCTAAATATATAATTGTTTACTTAACTCCACCATCCTCAGTTTAATTTGTTTTTAATAATTTTCTATTAACATTATTTTGAGAATCTTTTTGGATACTTTGTTTTCAGTAACTCCTACTATTATAGCTACTCAACAAATGAGGAAACTAAATGACCAATTTCTACATAAATAGTTATGACTGTGATGTAACTAATTTTTATAACCTGTGTAAGAAAGCCTTGGCTCACCATATTGACTTCAGGCATGCGCTCTGAAACAACTCTGTGTGATCTGAGGTTATAGACTCTTTCCCTATAGTCATCGATGTTTTGTCTGCTTAAGCTAAGCCTTTTTTATTTTTTCTTTCTGTTTTCTTACATCCTTGTTCATTTTTACACAATATCTGATTTCTCCCCTCAGGTATAATCCCCATAAATCTCCAATCACCACATCGCCCGTGAACCATCATCATAATCCCTTGTGTTCTTCCTTGTGTTCCTCTCCTCTCCCTCTCTCCCACTATATGTCTCAGATCTATAATTTCTCTGCTAGTTTTGTCTTTTTTCTGTTTCCTTATATTCCTCCTGTGAGTGAAACCATCAATATCTTTTTTCTTCTGATTAAAATAAGCAATTTTTGAAACATTTTACTAAATGTTAATTTTACCAACATACCAGATATTCAGTTTAGAATATCATAATTTGGGACCAACATATCCACAATAAACAGATATTAGTGTATTGGGTAGACTTTAACTTTCTTGTTTTTTATTTCTAGAAACCACTAAGTTTTATATGACAGAGATAATTATTCAGCCATCTGAGAGAAATTTTTCCATCATACCAAGGTACAAATAGCAAATTAAGTGTATTCTGAAATTTCAAATGTAGGGAAAGAAGTTCAATTTATTATTTGGGAGTTCATTTTGCTTTGTATCTCTTTTTATTTAAAAAGGTAAATATAAAACCTTTGAGAAAAGCTTTTAAATTTTGAACCAAATCACACATAAAATCTTGAGAATTTAATTTTGGTTTGCTTATATAATGGTATAGACAAACAAATGTGCCCATATAAATATTAATTTTCAAAGTCCTTTTATCCATGTGTGAAATGTCCAAAGTCTTATAGCCTAATTATCACTATTTATTTACAGTTTTACTTTGACTTTTTAAAATTTGAAACATGATTCAGGTTTTGAGTGATTTCTCTGTGTGTATGTGTGTGTGTGTGTGTGTGTGTGTGTGTTTTAATGATACTTAGCAGTAAAACCAATTAGTGTTCCTCTGAATCTTTTTAGTTTGCAAAAGTATTAGCTATTGTATGTTTTCATTTCAGTTTATAATATCTAAAAATTTTGGCAATCTGAATATATCCTTAAACACTATCCTTTTGTAAATACTTTAGTTCTGTGCCTTAAAGCTGACATTTTGAGGGTTACAAATGGAAAATATTGTTGAAAATACTGTTTTATGTTTGGAAGGAAACATTTAAATTTCCTTTAAACTTAGATATTCACTGTTTAACATGTTATAGCACAAATGGGGTATTGCTAATTGGACATGATATTTTTTATTCTGTAGGGGAATTAAATAGGTTTGGGGTAGAAAATATATTAAAGAATTGGAGAATAGATTATCAGAAGGCTAGAACAAACATAAACCTTAAAAATTTATTAAAATTCACGTTAGCACCACTCTGACAACGAACCCCACATAGAAAAGTGTGGTATGTTCATCCCTCTGCCTTTCAGGTACCCTGGGTTATTTTTGGCTCTTCTTGTCTGTTCCAGTTATTATGAGAGGCACATTGTGAAAATTGATTTCTGTTCAAACAGGTCTCAGTTTGTGCAGACCGTTATCACCCAGTGTCTGGTGGAACTCTCCTCTGCGAGAAGCACTTTCAGATTCACTATTCAAGATGAAGACGGCAAAGTGTACATCTTGGTGAGAAATTATTTCACCCAGCTTGTTGTAGTCTTGTAACCTAGTGTCTCAAAAATTCTTTAGTCTTTGTCATTCTTTTCTTTTCATTCTCAGGTTTAGAAAATAAATAATCAAAATTTCATTTTAATAGCTTAATTCATCAATAAAAACTCCGTTATTTTAATAATAGGCTGTGAAGTGCTTCTGTATTAGGAACTGGAGAAATAGAGAGAAATAAACCCTGATTCTTGGTCTGTAGAAGCTCACTCTCAGTTTTTGATGACTTTTCTTGGTTAGTATAACACAATTCTATCTTTCTCACTTTTTCTTTCCATTTGATACTCATTTAAAATATGTTCCATTGCTTTTGTGGTAAGAGCACTTTAACATGAGATATCTTTAGAATTTGTTCATCTTGCCTAACTGATACTTTACACTAACTTAAACTTCGATTAGCAACTTCCATTTCTCCCTTCCTCTGTCCCTGGCAGCTACAATTCTACTCTGTGTATGTGAATGACTCTTTTAGACACCTCGTGTAGGTAGAATCCTGCAGTTTGTGGTCCTCTAGTGTCTGTCTTTTTTCTCATTTAACATAATATCCTCAAGGTTCATTTATGTTGTTGCATATACAGGATTTCCTTCTTTTAAAAACTGAATAATATTCCATTGTATTTTTACCATATTTTCTTTATCCATTTTCCCACTGATGGACATTTGGATTGTTTCTGTGCCTTGGCTGTTGTAAATAGCCCTACAATGATTATTTTTTGACCGAAGTCGATACTAAGTGCACCTTATTGTCTGAAATCTGTTTTAATTTTCTTTTGTTGGAAGGTTTCAAGTTATTAATTTTCAAGAAAACTAGTAAAGGAACTTTTTAAACCTGCTAATTCATAAATTAAAAAATATATAAAAGTAATATATTCTTGAAAGACATTTCAGACCTGAAGTACATTAAAAAATGGTGGTCCCCTCATTTTGTCTCCTGTCCTGACAGGCCTGCTCTATCATTCTATGTGGAGGTAATCACCATTAATAATCTGATATGATTACTGCTACATTTCCCCCCATCCATATACCACTCTATATATTCACAAGTACTTGTTTGTAAAAACCCAGAATCGTGTAATTAGCATTAGTCTTCAACATGCTTCCTATAACACTGTACATGAAGATTGTGTCTTGTTAGTGTAGATATAGATTGAACTATTTAATGGCTAGGATTCCATTCTATAGCTAAGAAAGATAGTGCTATGATAAAAATGACCTTTGAACATGTATTTAATACTTCTTTAAAAGTTTTTTTTTTACTTTCTGTTGTTGGTTATTCTGCAGAAGGTATACTTTGAAAGACTTATCCTATTTATAAATCATACATGTAATTCTGTATTCCTCTGGTATTTTATAGTTGTGTTTTTGTTTGTTTGTTTTGCGCAGTGGTTTGAGATGTGGATAGAGTAGTGATATCCTTTTACTTGTTCTTTGTTCTCTATCCCTTTAGCTGTGGCTTTTGAACTCTGACAGTTTGGTGATTGAATCTTTTGGAAATTCTAAAAGTATCAAAAAATTCCCCCTGTTGGAAAACATATTGAAGGCAGATTCCAGTTCTGCTTGGAATGCTGTCAAGGTCCTCTACCAACCATGCATCAAAAGCAGAAACAAAAAGTAAGTGGTCCTTTCTTTTCTCATTTCACATGTTTTAGTTTCTGTTGTCATGCTGGTGTTAAGAAATTTTTAATGAATTAAATGGTACTATACTACTTCCCTACTTGAAGCTTCTAGAAGTCATACTGCTTTCAAAGTGGATTGAATTATTACAGATGACTTATACTAATGTGTAGAATGTGCAGAAAGTTCACTCTTACTGAAAATAATTGGATCTTTTCCTGTAATCTTCACTGTCTGCACATATGCCTGCAGTGCTAAATCAGGCATCAACAGCAATGAATATTTACTGATGAACACTTTGCAATCATTCAGGATACAATAGTGAACAAAACACTATTCCTGACTCCTGGTGTTGTCATTATAGCTTTAGGAAGGTAGACCAAAAACAAAAACAGACCAAAAAAAAAAAAAAAGTTAAATGACTTGCTTTGAGTCTGGTACTCATCTAAGCACTTCTAGTTCATTTAAGTCTCAAAATAACCCTGTGCATTATCACTCCCATTTAAAGCTAGGGCACTAAGACATAAGTACTAAATTACTGTACTGTAATAAAATCTAAAACAAGGTTAGGTAGTTGGGGAGTGATAGAATGGGTGTAGGAGATTGTCATTTTATATTGAAATGTTAAGGAAGATTCTTCAGATAATATATTAAGTGGAAAATGTGAAGAAAGTGATTTTGATGCCAGTTTTCACATTATAATTTTGAAACTGTTAATAGGTACATAAAAGTTTATGACATGACAACTTGACTAATTGCATATTTTATAAATAGGGATTTTATCCTTTCATTTGATACTATTTTCCTTTAATTTGCCTGATGTTAGTATTACTAGTGTCCAAATTGAAATCCAAAAATAAGTTTTATAACTTCAGTTTATTTGTAATAATTTCTTTTGTTATGTTTTTCCTCCTGCTACTGTTTGACCGTGTGCCCCAAAAGCAAGGGGGTAATTTTGCAAGTTGGGTAAGGGGAGGTTCTTTTGTCTTTTAAGGACATTAGTTTCTTTCTTTTTGGGCATGACTAAGCAAACTGTAGACTCCCTGGCATATTTTTGGAGGTGGAGTGGTACATTAACTATTTTAATCCAATAGGCTGGAATTTTTTCCCAGGGAAATGTGGATTGCCAGATGGCGATCTAAAAGAGGAAAATAGCAAATGTAACTCTGGTCTTATTTCCTTGAGCACATAACAAAAAAGTGGAATGTAATATTTTTAGAATGTTCTTTCTTTCTAGCAAAAGACACACATCTCTTAACATTTGGGAATCTATTGTTTTTTAACCCTCCTGCCCCCTACCCACAATTATCCTGAAACGCACATTCTTTATTTTGCATATTAGAGTTTAATCCTAAGTATTGACTTCTTAGCTTTGGTCTCTAAGTTAACATCTGTGTTTAATTCTGCTAATTCAGCAGTTCCCCTGTGACCTCATAGTCTTTAAATTGAGGGTTATTTTGTGCTTTAGGGATATTTGGTAATATCTTGATACATTTTTGGTTGCAATAGGTTTCTAATTTCTCAACATCTGGACAATTTTTTTTTTTTTAAGTACCCATTCTAATAGATTTGAAGCGGTACCTCATTGTGGTTTCGATTTACATTTTTTCTGATGTTTATTTATATTGAACTTCTTTTCATTTAGTTGTTGATCATTTGTGTATCTTCTTGGAAAAATATGTGTAAGTCCTTTGCCCATTTTGAAATTGGATTGTCTTTTTTTATAGTTGAATTGTAGAGGTTCTTTATATGTTCAGAGATTTATCTCTTATGACACATAAGACCTGTAAATATATTTTCTCTTCCCATAGGTTCTCCTTTGTCTCTGTTGATTGTGTCTTTTAACGTACAAAGTTCAAATTTGATATAGCTCTATGTGTCTAGTTTTACTTCTGCTGTCTGTCTGTTAGTATCATATCCTAGAAATCATTTCCAAACTCTGCTTAACTTTGATGCTCCACAGCTAACGTGGCAGAGACTATCTATTATTGCCTAATATTTAAGTGTCATCAACCCCTCAAGAGCCATTTCAAGTGAGTGTCTTCTACTTCCTCTCATAGAAGGCACAGGATCGCACTGTCTATGCACTCTAATTGGGGACATTGACTTTGCAGAGTACAGTAAACTTAAATGTCAGGTATGAATGCCCAAGTCTTAAATTTTGTAAGTGAGGAAACTGAGGACCAGTAAGAGAATTAAGGCAGTTTGTCGATTTCTTGGTTGGTGATAGAGGTAGCATTAGAGACAGATTGTCATGATTCCAAATTCAGTGCTTTTTCATTGTATAGTCCCTCACCTTAAAATTTTAGAACAGAATATATGTAAATTCTTCCTCAAGAGCAATTCCCCTAGTAGTTCAAAGTGTGTCAGCATTTTGATTACTTCCCTAAATATACTGCTTACTATCAATATATTTAGTGAATACTTAAGCATTTTAATATGTCACATCAGTAGCAGAAATTTCAGATTTATGGTGTGTTCATATATGATTTTATATCAAAATTCAAGCATACAAATGTGATTTGTTTTCAAAAGTCTGTTGCCTTAGCCTTAGCACAGAACTCCATTGAAAGAAAATTAATCTAAAAATACAGAAAAGTAATCAGATACTTCTGGGAAAATCTAAATGCTTCTCTGGAAAACACTTTTAACACATTTGTCTGCTAGAACTATATTATCACCAGGACTTATTCATGTAGAGACCATTCTTCATTATGAAGCAAACTGAGCACACACAGTTTTGATTTGTAATTGGAAAAATCCCTCCATTGAGTGGACTGTACAGTAGCCTAAATTCAAACATATTGTATTTGGAATTCTTATATGACCATGAGCTGACTTGTAATTGTTAAAGGAGTTGTATTTTAGAGATTCCAGTCAAAGCATGTTTCCTATGGAAAGCACTTAATCTCTTGGGATTGCTATCTTGGGGGGAATCTGGTTTCCTTCCGCTGATGAAGGAATATGAGGCAATTATAGTCCTAACCTTTGAGAATAAAAGGGCGGAAGGGACTGGGGTTGGGTAAAAGAAGGGGAGTGTGTATATGAAATGTTCTGTCACTTTTGTGAGTTTTCTAATCACACATTAAGTGTTTCTATTGAATAAGGCCTAGAGTTTCTGTCTTAAACTTTCACATCAGAAGAGTTAGGGTATTTCTTTTTCCTCCTTTTCTTTTATTGCCTACTATACTTGGTTTTGTATGTGCTTCCAAAGCAAGAGAGCAAAAATTTCTTCCTAAAGGAACTTACAGTAAATTTAAACTAACAATGGTAAGTCTAAGAAACACTTTCAAAGACCAAAATCTGCATACTTGCTAAGGAATAGATTTTCATGAAAAACAGTGTTCATTAGCTGAATTGAAGACAAAAGAAGAAAGGTGGGAAGTTGTCTCTCTCCTTCATTCTACCCACACCCTAGTAAAAACTGAAAATATCTGGGCAGAGAAAGGGTGAGTGTTTTCAATAGTGGTTCCTAGGGAGCTTCAGTAGACTGGGCCTGTAGAGTGGCATGGTGGCGTGTGTGGTCATCTACCCTGGGATTACTCCCAATTATCTGTTTAGCGCACTAGGTCTCCTCAGAAGCTTTTGTTTGAGAAAAGGTTTCCACACCTGGTACAAAAATGTGTATTTCCAGACTTCTGTGCCACATTAACATGGTTCTATTTATTAGGTTGTCCTTCCTTTTGTTGAGTTGAAATCTGCCTCCTAAAAACTCATATCCAGAGCTACCAAAACTTAATCTTCTATTTCCCCAAAATTTTATCATATATTACCTTTGTACTTTTTTCAAAACTAAGAAACCAAATTAACTAACATTACCATTCACTAAATTCCTGACTTTATTAGTGGAAGATGTAGTGTAATCCACTGTCCTATTTTCTAGTCTAGCATCCAGTCCTTGGTGCCACATTGCATTAATTTGTCATGTCTCCTCTGGTCCGTGGCAGTTTTGCAAACTTCGCTTTTGTTTTCATGACCTTGACAGTTTTGAGGAATACTGATGATGCATTTCATAGAATGTCCCTTGATTTGACTTTATCTGCTATTTTTTCCTTGATTAGACTGGGGCTCTGGGACTTTGGAAAGAACGCCACTACATTGTATTAGGAGTGCCCAGCAGCCACAGCCATCCTTGGCAATGTTCATCTGATCGCTTGGCTAAGTTAGTGTTGGCCAGGTTTCTTTACTGTGAAGTAACTATTTTTCCCTTTCCACATTCAGTTCTTTGGAATCATGTCACTATGTCCAGGACACATTTAATAGAGAGAAGAGAAGCTCTACCTCCTGGAACAAATGTTTGTAATTTTTGCATATGGAAGCTTTATTTCTTCCATTTATTCAGTTATTTTTATCTGATGGATTGGTATATATTTATTTTACACCTTGTATTCTAATCCAGCTCATTCATTCATTCATTATTCATTTTGTTGCTCAAATTGCTCCAGCTCTGTCTCCTGGGACCCTTTCACAAACTGCCAACTTTAAATTTTTGATCTTCTTATTTCCTGATTCTACCAAATGCTCTAGACTCATCTTATGTTTTCCCTGCCTCAGTTCTTGAGTCAGCCATAAAGGAGCCCTGGTACTTTTTATTGGCAATTGGGAGTGTTCCTTACTACTGATAGTTAAAATTTTAATAGCTATTATCTAGTTGTTCTCCTAGAAATTTTTCTAGGCACTTTTGTCTTTCTTCTCATCCTAGTTCCAATACTTGATATTATCAGTTTTGCTAAGTTGGACCAAGCTGATACAGTTATATCATTTCAGAATGAGTGTTTCCTGATTATTGGTGTGGTTAAACATCTTTCTTTGTTTACTGGCCATTTGAACTTCTTTTGTCAATAGCCTGTTTGTGTTCCTTTATCTTCTTAGTTTGGTGTCTTTAGGTCTCTCTGTGTGTATCTTTGATGGTGACAGATCTTATAGATTGTCAGCATTAGTCTTTTATCTGTTGGAAATACTTGGTTTTTTTTTTACCATGTAATTTACTTTAAAATTTTGTTTATGATTTCTTTTAACATAGAAGCTTAAACTTTGATCTTATCAAAATTAAATTTAGAGCTAGAATATCTGATTTATTTTTCATGTTTCAATAGCTCTTCTTTCTAACATATCCTTTTACTCTTTCTAAATATCCCAAGAAGTCTTATTTGCTAAGCAAATAAGCAGTATTATTTGCTATTTCTCAATCCTCAGCAATCAGCATTATTCATCTTTCTTCTTGGAAGTGTTTGCTTGGCAATCTCCTTATCTTCTGGCCTCTGGCCTCTTCCCATTTATTCTCTTCTTGTTCTCCCTTGCCATTTCTGTTTTTCCTGTAGTTTGCTAAAGAACTTTCTGACTTCCTTTTTCCCTTTGCTCAACTCATCTACTGTCATGGTAGAAACTCTAATCTCTGCTGCATAAAAACTTGCAAGGCTACATTTCCAATCCTACCAACTCAGTTCTTGACTTAAATAGCTCCATCTTGTCTCTAGTTGTCTGTGCCAGATATCCCATGGACTTCTCAAATTCAGTATGTCCAAGGTAGAAGAAGCCTATTAACATTCCTCATGAACATTTGTTTTCTCTTATTAGTATCTCTGTCAAAGGCATTGTGATTCTCCTAGTCACTCAGGCTCAAATTCTGAAGTTGACCTTTGTTTCCTGCCTTCCTCTCCCCCCAACATCCAACCAGTTATGCAGTAAGGTCCATTCTATCTTGAAACTCTCCTTCAAATCTATTCTTTCTTTTCTGTTCATAATTGCTGTCAACCTAGTTCAGCTGTTTATCACTCTTTACGTGGAGTTTATAAATGTCTCTTGAACCTATCTAAACTCTAATTTGACTTCTATTTTGAAATCTGCCTTATTATCCCAATTCTAACATTCCCCTACTTCCTTTTGCCTACCCTAAATCTTAATCTTCTTGTATTAGTATGTAAGATCTTCTACAACTGGGCTCCAATTTAGCTACCCTAGCCCTGCCTTCTCATATACTTGTCACCTGCTCTGTTTTATCTAATCGGAATGGAATTCTTCACCTTTGTGAGTGTTTACTCATCTGTGCAGATCATGTACAGTTGAATGTGTTTGTTGAAAGTATATAATTACCCATAGAACTCTAAGATTTTCATTTTAACCAATATCCATATTCTTTCTGTAATGTTTATATACAAAAGAAATTGATAGGGAAATAGATGTCTTTGTTCTTAAGTATTCCAACATTGGTAATTCCTGTGGATTTTTGAAAAAGCATTATTTGCTTAATATCCACTATGTCCATTATTTTTCTTCTTTCAGCAACATAAAATCATGATACCTTTACTGGTGAAATGACTTAACCTGACCTGTTTTATCACCCTTTGTTTCTAAGTCAGAAAGGCCAAAAGAGGTTGGGAGGCATAGCTTATACTAAGTTTTTAAATACAATAAATCATTGAATCCTCACAACATGTTTGTAGATAAATGTCATGGCACCATGACTTATAGGAATTAAGGTTGCCCAATAAGGCACAGCAAAAATGTAGTGGACTTAGGATCCAAGAACAGCTCTATCTTCAAAACCCTTGGTTATGTTTGCCATGGAGCATTTCTTGTGTCACTATTTACAGATACGTATCTAAAATCCCTGAGCAAAGATGTTGATGGAAATGGATTTATTAAGAGCTATATTTGGACTCTTCAAATGTATATCAAGCCTCCTATAAGCCCCCAAGTAAGATTAACTGTTCCATTATTTTTAGCTACCTCTTGAAAACTAAACTTGATTGTTGCTTCTAAACCTCTTTCAATATCTGCTCTATTTTTTTTCCATGCTTGTTGCAAATGCTAGTCTTAGTTGGCTGCCCCCAAACCCATCTTAGTGTTTCTTCCATGTTGCAATGTACCACATATGACTTCAAATCATCTTGATCCTTTTTGGGCTGACCTGCTTCTTTCTCTTTTCCACATTCACTTCACATGGGGACTCCTTTACAAACATTTATTTTTTTTCAATATTCTCCATATCAAACTCTAATGTAAGTCTCCTATTTGATTTGTTTTCTCTAGGCCTCTTTGGTGCTACTTGCAATAGCTACTCCTATACCCACTCAGTCTAAAACCTCTGACCCATCGTGGTTTACCAGACACTTTGTCTGATAAAGCCATGTGATCAGTGTTTAAAAACAACTGCAACACAAACAAAATTTTAGGGTAGGAAACTACTTAGAAATACCTTGTTCTTGGCAAAATTCTTAAACAGTTCTCGAGATGCTTATAAATATATTCAAGTTATTAGTTCACTTTAAAAATAACTCAACAAACGTGTTCTAGAAGAGTAGAGGGAAACTCCAAGATTAAAATCACCATGTTCTAAAAAGATCAGGCTTCATGATATAGTTGTAGAAATCCATTTTTTCAATTTAATGATCTTATCTGGCATGAGAGCTTAAAACTCTGAAATAAGATAGTCACAGGAAAGAGTCCCCTGTTTAGAGTTGGGGGTGATTGGGACATTCAGTAGTGAGATGACTTGATATATTTGGGGCACTAATAAGTTGTAGAAAGTCATTTGACATTTCATAACAGGAAGAATGTGGGGCTGGAGATAGACATAGAATCTAATCCCAGATTTCCCATTGACTACCTACAGGTCAAGTTACAGTTTCCTTTCTGGGTATTAATTTCATCATCTTTTGGCATAGATATTTACAACATTCTGCAATTCCACAACTTTGCTACACATACAAGCATTTCAAAGAATGCTATCAAAAAAGATAAACATGCCATTTGTAGCAACATGGATGGAGTTAGATGGGATTATGCTAAGTGAAATAAATCAGATGGGGAAAGACAAATACCAGATATTGTCATGTGTATGTGGAATATAGAGAAACCAGACAAAGGATCAGATTAATCCAAATTTTTTTTTTTAGATTTATTTTTTTATTTATACATACAAGTTGGGGTACAGGCCAGAGGCGTGGGGCGGCGAGAGGGTTCACCAGAGACAGAGCGGGTAGCAGAACAGGCAGATCAGAAATACACTGATGAGGGGAGCAGCGGGCGAGGCAGGAGAGGTCTGCCTCGCCATGTGGGATTCTCCCCGGGCGGGCGTCGAACTCGTGTCGCCGCTGCCGACAGCTCCACAGCGCAGCGCTTAACCGCTGCGCCACCGGGGAGGCCCAGATTAATCCAAATTTTAAAACTAGCCCTTGAAATCATAGTATAGAACGAAGACATTCAGAGGGGGAGGGGTGAGCACAAAGCTTGGGGTAAGCACAATGGGCTATGATGGTGGACTGTGGGTGCTTTGGTACTAGGAGCACTATGGTAACAGCATCCGAAATGGGAGAGTTTATCCTTCCAAAATACAACCAACAATGTAAACCAGCATTAGCTCAATTAAAAAAATAATTTAAAGAGTGTGATATCTTTACTGGGTGTAGTAAACTATCATATAAACTAAAGGCTTAGTTTTCTCTTCCTCAAAGTATTTTAATAAATGTGACTTTGCCTCAGATTCAGTTCACTAGACATTCACTTAAGTTCCTGTAAAGAAGATAACAATGTAAATCACAATTTTTTACATTCAGAGTCTCATTGTTTAGTTTTGCAAACTGAAAAATTATATAAAAGTGCTAGAAGGTTTACATTCTGTCTTATGATAGTCATAAGCAAGAGGCTTTCAGATTCATTCTAGTTAAGAAAAATTTTGGAGAACATAGCATATGCTCTGAGAATTAAAAAATGGAAAGATAATGGGGGAAGGAGGTTAAAAAAGAGACAAGCACAAAGGCAGAAATTAAAAGATGTATTTCCCAAAATGTATTTCAAATGCTATTCATAGTTTTTTTGTGGGTGAATAAAGATGCCATAGTCAAATAATAGTAAATGAGATTGCTGTTGTGCTACAATTATTGCCCATTGCTGTTATCAAACAAATTTGTGAAACAGTGGTCTCAATGAAATTATGTATTGGAATTTTTTTCTGCTATACTCTTCTGTGTGCTTTGTTTCCAGAATTGTAGTTAGAAGTAAGCTGGCCTGTGAAGAATGACAATAGCTGGATCTTGATTCAAGTGTTACTCATCACAGTGCCTATGTCCCATACAGGAAGAGAAAAGTTAGAGAAGTAATCAACTGTCCCAATGTCATCATCCAGCTCACACCTCCTTTGGAAAATTCAGTTTCTCCTGCTTTATTTTCCCTTTCCCTAAAGAATGCAGATGTTTTCACAAAGACAGACTAAATACAGATCCCATGTCTTTACCTTGGAGATGTGACCTATAAATGTTAGAGGGGTTATTTGACATCTTGGAATATTTATATAAACTCTGTGCATGTTTGCACTGAAATCTATTGAAACAAAACAAAAGAAAAATGTTTCGATAAAACATTTTGATACAACTGTTTTTTTACATGAACACCGTAAATTTATTTTTATTGATGCACTTGGGACTTTTGCAGATGACACTAATTAATGCTAATATGATTTGTACATCTAATTCTCTTCAACTATATTGATTACGCCTGGCAGCACTACCTCCTGAGACTGTGTGTTTGTTAGGTTACACTGGTCAACAAATTTTTACAAAAGTCATGTTACTGAAATAAAATTAGTCATTTCTTATCAATTTATATGTGCTCAACACGAATATGACGGTCAAATTCTAATTTGGGCTCTAGTTTTTTTTTATAATCTGCAGTAAATCAATGTTTATATCACAAAATGCATGTCAGTAGTAATAAACCTACCGCTAATACCTATAACAAATCAAGTCATAGACTACTTCTTAGATTTCTTCGCTTGTCTCTTGTACAGCTGTTCAGGAACATCTCCGGGGAGTGTCCAGCAGTAGTCAGCTAGCATTGTAGTGGACCATTTTCCCTGGTATTTGTTCCATTGATGCGATATCTTGATGAAAATGTTCGCCATGTTCGTCACTAACCATACCACAGTTTTCAGGGAAGAAATCCAGATGGGAATGAAGGAAATGGATCTTAAGAGACATATTGCAGCCAAGTTTCTGATACTGCATCAGCATGTCTTCTACTAGTTCCTTGTGGTTTTCTGCCCTAACATTCCCAAGAAAGTTTGTAGACACTAGGCGAAAAGCATTCCATGCTTGTTTCGCATCACCCTGCAGCAAGTTGTTGAACTGGTCATCTTTGAAGAGCTCTTGAATCTGAGGACCCACAAAAACTCCCTCTTTAATCTTTGCTTTGCTTTCAATATAAATTAATTGTGACATCTTCCAGAAGATTTCATTGTTGGAGTCTTGATCCTAGCAATTCTGCCTTGTTCTTGGATAAGTCCAAATCACGAACCAGGTCATTTAGTTTTTCCTGTGTTAGTCTGTGTGGGGTTGATGATGTACCACAGTGAAAATCTGGATCACTGCATGCTGATGGAACAGAACAGGTTGGCTCACCCTTGTCCTCATCAGATGAATCAAGAGAATATTCTGTGGAGATTCTGGAATAGGAAGTCCCTCATCATGTGGAACTGGTCTTAATGCAGACGGAATGTTTGGGTAGACTATTCTCGACATCTTTTGCTTTGTTATTCCATCAGAAAGAGGAGGAACCAAGCAGAAGTGACAGTCTTTTATGTGGTTGCTTGGCTCTCTTCACACCATGGGGACTGCAAATGGCATGGATGGTCTTTTGCCATTTAACCACTGTGAAAGCTGTTTTGTACATGTACCACAGAATATATGCGGGGCCCAAGGCTTGTCTTGGTCACCAAACTTTCATCCCAAGTAAAGATGATAAGCCTTCTTTACTTGAGAAGTGATACTTTTCTTGGCAAATGTCATTGCCTCACAAATAGAGCAGAAATTGTCCACGCTATTAACACATTTTTGAGGCATTACTGTTCTGTATTGTGCCTAAATGGATAAAATAATAACAGTTCAATGGAACAGTAGCTTCAACTGTCTCTCACAAAATCTGAAATATTTTCAGTGCTCAGCCTTTCTCACAGGGCTTTATACAGTGCACTGCTGACATCAGCTTACTTCAACAGCCGCCTGGTAGTAGTATAGCATTGCATTAGAAAATGATGCAGTCAACTCTGGATGATGTGTGCATGGTGGTATTATGCAATACAATGCAATATTACATCATTCTAGGCTTATTTGGGATGTTGTTGCAGTCCTACTGGATAAATTTACATGGTGAAACATATAAAATGAATTATATGAAATATCTTCAAAACGAGAGCTAATAAAAAATTTTCAGGGTTATATTCATGTTCAGCACACCAAGATACTACATATTAGGGCCTTTTTAAGTCAGTAACGATCTCAATGTTGACCAGTGTAATCAAAGCCTTGGTGAAAAATCTTAAGGGAAAATTCTAGAAGCTGGAAATTCTGCAAATGCTCTGGAGAAGATAGTTTCTTTTTCAGCTAGTTTGGAAAGTAAATCTTAATTGATTAGTGATTGCTGTACTTTTGTTCTTTTTTATTTTAAAATTGGTAAATCTTACTTATAAAATTTATTCTTATATAAAAATCTTTCTTAGCCAAAATTTTTTGGGGGAAGAAGGTAATTTCTAAGAGTTAGATAACTAAACAGTCTATATATTTATATATTTTTAAAAAAACATTAGCTACCAAGTTCACAGTATTATTATGAAACACAGTCTGATCCCTGATTAACTCTGTATATTAGTGAGTCAGTATCAAATAGTAAAAGTATGGTTCTAGGAGTAATGAGGTATCCCAGGGAGATAAACCATAATCCCCCCTTCTGGGCATCATTGGCTTACTTGAAGTTGTGTGATGGTTTTAAAATGTGGCCATAATCAACAGGCACATGAAAAAATTCTCATCATTCATTATCAGGGAAATGCAAATCAAAACTACCTAATACCTGCTGAAATGACCCATATAGAAGGCCAGAAATAGTAAGTGCTGGGGAGGGTGTAGAGAAAAACATACACTGCTAGTGGGAATGTTGTCTGATCTAGCCCCCATTGAAAAAATATGGAGGTTCCTTAGAACTGTCAAAAACATATCTCCCATATGATCCAGCAGTCCCACTCCTAGGTATCTCTCTGAAGAATACTCCCCCCTCCAAAAAAAAAGATCCCCAAACCATAAAAATCATATTAATTCTAGAAGAAACGTGCGCGTGCGCGCGTGCACACACACACACACACACACACACACACACACACACACACCCCTCTATGTTCCTATGTTCACTGCAGCACTATTTACAATGGTCAAATTATGGAAACAACCTAAATGACTAATGACAAATGAGTGGATTAAGAGGATGTGATATGTATCCACAATGGAATACTAGTCAGCTATTTAAAAAATTGCTAAAATCTTTCCATTTTCGTGATATGTATAGACAGAACTGGGCAGGGATTATGCTAAGCGAAGTAAGTTAGGAGAAATCCAAATCCTAGATGATTTCACCCATATGTGAAATAGAGAAAAACAAAACAACAGAACAAAAACTAAAGCAAAGTGAACCTTAGAAATCTGACTGTAGAATTGAGGTTACTAGAGGGCAAGGGTGGATGGAAGGTTGGGATCACTGAGGCCCCGTAGACTCTGGTGGAGGACTGTGGGTGCACTGGTAGTGGGTATGGTGTGGAAACACATCTGAAGAGGTGTAAACCTGTATTTCTAAATCATGAGTTGCACAACTAAATAACACAATTAAAAATACAGAAAAATAAAATAAAATATGGCCACGATTCTTTTATTCTTCCCATTAAGAAGTAGTGCTTAATTCCCATCACTTTGGTGTCACCTAGACTTGATGGCTTACTTCTAGTGAGTAGAATGAAGTAGATGTAACAGAATATAACAGAATATGAATTCTGGGAGTAGGTCATAGAATGCCAGTGGACCCCTCCATGCTCTGGTCTCTGGTCACTTGCCCTGGGGGAATCCAGCTACCAGCTAGAGGACACTGGAGACCTAATCCAAGCTTCCTGATGATTGTAGTCCCTGATGACATCTTGATTGCAACCTCAAGAGAAACTGAAGTGGAGCCATTGAGCTGATTCCAAATTTCTGTCCCACAGAAACTGAGATATTTGTTTTAAGCTCTGAGTTACAGGGTTGCTACTATACAGTAATAGATAACTAATGGAGGAGGTAAGACAGAAATCTGAAGGCCTTGATGTATTGTTCTCACCTCCAACAAATTTCAGGGTATCTCTGAACCATGAAAAGGGAGAAAAAATTAGTGTAAGTTATCTGTATTTTTTTCTTGGTAAATATTCAAAGCTTTCCCTCAATTTCTAAGAGCAGTTTCTATGTTTTATTAAGAGGGAATAGAGGAGCAGCCATCAGAGAAGAGACAGAGAAGGTTCAAAATGAGAAACATCTTATATATATAAGTAATTGGTGCATATTTGCTGCTGGAAATTGAATGGGAGAATTGGATTTTAAAAAGACTTTACACTTTTTTATGGGGAAGTTCTCTTTCAAAGTTTGTTTGCTTATTTTAGATCAGGACAAACTGTAGCCAGCAGGAAAACTCCAGGATGGTCTATTTCTCTTGCTTTTATAAGTAACATTTTATTGAAACACATTTGTAAACAAATTGTCCATAGGTGCTTTTGCCATACAACAACAGAGTTGAGTAGTTGTGACAGATGTTCCACAACCCTAAAATATTTACTCTCTGATCCTTTATGAAAAAGTTTGTGGACCTTTACTTTTGAACACTGAGGTGGGGTTAGCATTCTTGTGGCATAAGAGTGGTAGCTAAAATGCATCTTTCTAACAGAAGAGTGAACATACTTACATACCATGTAGCAGACTCCCTTACACATACCCAATACATTAACACTTACTCTCTCAACCCCATAGGAGTAATTGCAGTCCTGGTCTGAGGAAGAAGTGGTTACCTGGACAGCCTCCTAGGGACTAGATTTATTAGAGCAGAGAGCAGGGGTTTGTGATGTTGGATCAGAGGTGAAAACCTCAGGGGCCTTAAGCTGTTAATAGAGCCTCACTAGCCATGAAAGACATGAGTACGAAAGGCCTGCTATATTTTATTACCATAAAGAAGCTCTCGCTTTCTCTCTGTTTGTCTTGACTTGATATTTTCCTTTTTGCCTGAAAGAAGCTTATAAATTTGATCTATAAATTATACATACATTATAATGAAATAGGTACTTGAATACTGGATTCTAGTTATTTCCTTTCCAATTCCATTTCAGATGTTGCTGTAAATGCTTTTGTCACTAAGAGTTATGGGTTGTTTCTTCTGGATAAATGTGATATTCAGTTTAATATTGGGTTTAATTCTGTAACTCTAGGTCTGATTCTATTTTCATGCAGTTAATTGGCTACAGTTGGTTTTGCTTTGTACTTTGGTTCCAGTATGCTAAATGTTTATCCCTTAATATCTAAAGACATTTCTAAAATTTTAATACCTAGTTTAAAGATGTCTAGGAAGATATGGCAGTAGTAGATCATTTCAGTGTTTTGTAATATCTTTTTGTCTTATTTCTGCTGTCACTGGTCAGGTGCTCTGTTTTCAGCCTGAGGTTTGATATACACAAGCACACCTCCTTTTCTTATGCTGTGCAGATATTTTTTCTTTTTTACCAGACGCCCTAACAGCAAAAAGATTACAACTCACTGAAGGGTCAGATAATGGTTAACATTTTTTAACAATAAAGTACTTTTAATTAAAGTATGTGCTTTTTGTGTTAGCCATCATACTACTGCACTCTTAATAGATTACAGTATAACGTAAAAGGTAACTGTTTTACATACTAGGACCAAAAAAATTTGTGTGACTCGCTTTATTACAAAATTTGCTTTATAAAAGTGGTTTGGCACTGAACCTGCAAACATCTCCAAGGTGTGCCTATGCTCATATAGACCTCATGTGAACTCTGGCTAATGACCTCAGCAGGGAGGAACAATTACCATATTCATCTATATTCAAAGCTAATTGTTTTAGAGTTCTTGTCTATTGCTGGTTATGTCATTGAAAGAATATTTACTTTCTCACAAGTTATGCTTCAGTGAGGGAGCAGTCTCTCAAAGTACTTCAGCTAATTCCCTAAGAGTTCTGACCAACTTTATAATGTAATGAACATCCATCTTATTCCCAGTTTTTTTTTTGAAGATTTATTTATGCATACAAGCTGGGGTACAGGCCAGAGGCGTGGGGCAGCGAGAACGTTCACCAGAGACAAAGTAGGGAACAGCACAGGCAGATGGACGGAAATACACTGCTGAGGGGAGCAGTGGGCGAGGCAGGAGAGATCTGCCTCGCCATGTGGGTCGAACTTGCGTCATTGCTGTGGACAGCTCCACAGCGCAGCGCTTAACCGCTGTGTCACCAGGGAGGCCCCATTATTCCCAGTTTTTAGTAAACCTTACCATATTGTCATATTTGTGATTGAAAGAGAAGAAAAAAAATTAATGCAGTTAAAGCTTTATCTGAATGTGTTCTGTTTTGTCCTTTCCCATGGGAATGTGGTATTTGAAGTTTGTTGTTTATTATTGTCATGCATACTTATATAAATAATATTATATATTATTGATCACCATGCATATTTTCATTAAATATAAATATTAAAATTATACATTCTTAATCTGCATGTTTTTAAATACCATATAAATAAACACTGTCATATTTTTGCAACTTGCTTTTTTTTGACTTACTGTGTTTTTAGGACTTTTCTGTGTTGATACTTGTATTATTTTAATTGCTATAAAATAATTTTTGTCAGAATATACCACAACATATTTGTCTGTTATTATTTCAGTTGACTTCTAAATTATTTTTTTCTACTATAAATAATGTGGCATTGAGCAATCTTGTTCAGCTTATTGTTAACATATGTGAGCTTTTCTCTTTAAAAAGTGGAATGATTGGGTCGTAGAATGCATCTTTAACATTATTGGGTAATTCCAAAGTGCTATCCAAAGTAGCTATAAGAATTTGCACCAACACAAGCATTATAAATTTTACTTTTGCTTTCACATCATGGTGAACACATACAAATTTTGTCAATTCTGTATTTTGTTATTATAAACACTACTTTCCTAATTACTAGTGTGGTTGATCTTTGAGTTTATTTTTTACTCTTTAAAATTGTATTATATATGTTGTGTATATATATTATATATGTATTATATGTATTATATAAAATTGTATTATATATATTGGCCTATGCAATTAGGTTAGAGAAAGTAAGTACAGGCACAAGAATTGGAAAGGAAGAAATAAAATTCTATTTTAGGATGGTATGATGATATATCAGGAAAACCAATAAATATCCTTGAAAAAACTACTACAAACAATAAGATAATTTATTAAATTGATAAGTGATAGAAAGACTATGTTTTTCATATGTAATATGGTAGGGAATAATGAATAAGAATGTATAATATGGATGATGGGGATATGGTGATCATTACACTATTCTATTTTTGTATATCTTTCAAATTTTTGACAACACCCTTTTTAAAATTTAGCTTAAATAATTTTCATTTTAAAAATGTAGCTAGTTTCACCTAGATCTGGAATATATATTATTACTCTTTTTCCTCTTAAAAAATGAGAAGAAATAATTATTTTTAAATATACTATCTTTCTTTAGAAAGCTAAAGGAAAAAAAGATACTTCTCAACTTACAAATGACTGTGTTCCAAAAGTTTCTTTCTAAAGAATTTATTAGAAACAGAATGGTGTTTCCTGTAGAAAGTATGTTGTAAATATCAAACTATAATATAAATATCGAACAGGTTTTCAGGTCAGCCCACAAAAAACTGTAACTGTAATATAAACTACAAAGTAGGTGAAGTACTGGAGGTTCACTGCAGGCAAAATTAAATAATTTTTCTAAGATAATACTTTCTTAATTGAATTCAAAACTCCAAGAGATGAATGACTTCCCCACTTCTTTTAGGAGCTGGTCTCGTGATACTCCTTGACATTTAGTTGACATATCCTTTGAATTCTGGGAGCAAAGAACAATAATATTCATATGACCTATGGCTTGGATTTCTCCCATTCATAAATTAAAAATTTAGAAGAGCAGGGACTATCTGTATATAAACGATCTTAGAACTAAAAATCTTTTATGCTTTTTTTCATATACTCTCTCACTTGATATTCATAACAAACCTTGGAGACTTAAGGGGCAAATATTATTAACCTCATTTATAGTCAAAAAGACTGAGATTCAAAACTGTATTTGAAAACACTTGGGAGTCAGAAGAACTGAATTTGAGTCTTATTTCTTCTGTGAGATCATATGTATGTCTTTCAACCTTTTGAACTTCAGTTTGCTTATCTACAAAATGATAATAATGAAATCCCATTTTCAGTGTCATTATAAAGCTTCAGTGAACTGGTTCCTGATAACATAAGATGCTATGCAAATTTTTATTGTGCACTAATGATCCTGATAGGACTTTTGAATACATGGTCAACAAGTAGAAAAACTACCATGGTAAGGAGGATTATCTAAGTGATATGAGGAAATGAAATGGTAGTAAATGAGGAATGTTTAACTTAGGGAAAACCAGGAGAAAGCGTTAGATGTCAGATTTTCCTGAAGAACGCAGGTTCTGAAGAGTAAGTTTCACTCAGTATGTGCAGTGAATCTTGCTCTTACTGGAGTTTCTTCCTTCCTTTTTTTGTCCTTCCTTTCTTTTCTTTTCTTTCTTTCTTTCTTTTTTTTTTTTTCTTTTTTTGCAAAGACCATACAACTGCACATTAGGAATGTTACAAGGGGCGTCATTCCTCTCAGATTGGTTTCTACTCTGAGGTTCTATCATTGAAATCTTACAGATTTTCAGAATTGGGTAAAGATTCCTGTCATTGATTCCAAGGACTGAAAAGCACCAATGATAATAGTCTTGTAACCACATAAGAATGACTGAAAATGATCTCTAAGTTGATTTTTAAGAATTTATTTAGCAAATATTTAATAAACATTAACCATATTGCAAGGCGACATGCTAGATTCAGGGGCATTTTTAAAACGCATCTCCAGTGTTTCATTGTTTGGACATAGAAGATTCTGTTCTGTTTTCAATGATTGTCTCACCTTTTAAATACACATAGAAGATTCTGTTCTGTTTTCAATGATTGTCTCACCTTTTAAATACACTATGTCCATCTTGATGTTCCCAAGTCTTGTAAGGGAGGTGATAAAATGTTAACATTGCTCACTACTTATGTTCTCGTTATTCCAATTGATTCAATTTCCAATTTTGTTGGAACTTTACTGCATCAACTTTAATTCTCTAGCGGAGAGTCAAAATATATTGAAATGACCTCCTGAAAAAAAGAAAAGAAAGGGAAAATAAATCACCTAGTGCAAAATATGTTTTCACATCCTAGACTCTGAGGATAAAATATGTGGTTAGATGCGTAATATATCAGAACCTTAATGCTATTTAAATATACGGATGAGTACATTGTGTGTATATTTTGTATTTAAAATTGAGATTTTTGTTTGAACAGTGTCTTTCATTTGGTGTACTTCATGGTGATTTATCATAATAAGACTGCTCTAAATCATCTGAGATAGCAAGACATATAAATTTCAACAATAACTTCCCCAAGGCTAGAGAAGTCAGCAGGAGCTCAAACTGCTAGGTAGACGGTTTTTTTTTTTCAAACTCATATGCAAGTGTAAAACTTTTATGAGACTGCTTTAACGAGGCCCTTTGGGATTTAGGGTTATTTATCTAAGCTTTTATTAAAAATGAAAACTTTTCTATGTTTAGCCCTGTAAAGCAAAACTGATCCTAACAATACTGTAAGCTGGAAGAATGAATACCCTTCTACAGATTGACTCAGAAATAAAGTTAGGGGACTTTGGGGCACTGACATTATGATAATCAGATAGTGACATCAGAGCCAGTGACTCAAAGTCTCCCTTAATTAAAAAAATTTGACTCAACTATGGTGGTAATTTAGAGTCTGACATGACTTATTAAGATGACTTCAAGCCCCAAAGCCCTGTTTCAAGTGTACTCCAGTGTCTCCACTGGAGTCGAGTTGCCCCCGGACAGTGGTGCTTGGTTCAAGGTCTGAGCACCTTTTCATATTTGGCATCTGCACTTACTTGCAAAGTGAATCTCTGGCTTCTGCCCTCCCTCCTGAGAAGTAGGGCATGGGAGAGAGGTTGTTTCTAAGATTAATGTGCCAGAATCACCCTGTACATAACTTAGCAGAAAAACTGGAGCTGCTGCAGGAAAATTTTGTAATCTTGAAATGTGTTCAGCCTCTTTGTAGGTGTGTTCTGGTTTGATGAGTCTGGGTCCTGCAGTAAATCTATTCTGAGACAGACCCTGGGAGCTAGGATTTTGAATTTATCTGTAATGCAGTACAATTTTAGGGTGTGAAGACATTTTGAGGGAGAAAGCAAATGATTCAAAATCAGGGTCAAGATCTTTTGCAGACTTAAAGAGCTTATCAGAACTCCATTTAGGTTGGGTGTGTCCAGTCCAGTTTGCAAGAAATTTTAAAATAACGTGGGCCAATAAATGCATGAATGCCTGGATAGAAAGGTTTGTTAGAGACAGAGACAAATGAAACAGCTCACTTTTGCTAATGTGATTGTTGGTAAGTTTCTATGCTACAGTTAGGTGTAAAAAATTGGACAAACATACGTAAATTAATCATGGTGACAAATGCAGAATTTTGAAGACATTTATAAAGTGGCCAAGAAAAGTTATTAGCTGGAGAACATTTTTGGATTATTTTTAAGGGTCTCACTTCAACTGTTAACCATAATAACACTAATATAAGTCACTGGAAATAATATATCACTTAGTGGAGCCTGGGTACTTCTGAGTTACTACCTATGTTTCACAGGAAGTGAAAATGCTTCCAAGATAATAGAGAGGTTAAGTGTAAAGCACACAGGTGATTTCTAAGGAAGGAAGTGCAGAACTACCAGCTGGCAATTACAGTTGAAGGAGATGGAGCAAACATCAAAAGAGATGATGATGGCAAAAATACTGGCTGAAGGTCGGAGGAGAGGTAGTACAAGTATAAAAATTTAAGCAGGTCAGAAAATGTCAAAATAATGCACGTTTAGGAACTTCTGTTCTGAAAGAATCTCACAGTAGCAAACGAGAAGAAGATTGTATGTACAGTTGGTTTTAATTCTTAAACTTGAGCAGCTGTTTTAATGGTTGAGATACTCGGCACTATCAGGAATAGAATATTTTAATTTTGGAGAAACCCAACTGTTAAAACAGCTGTTTGGTCTGATTAGATTTAAGCCAACCCTGCTTGGGTTGCAGTGTCTAATTTGCTCAGAGCACCCGCAGATTGGCTATTATTATGATTTTATTGGACATAACTAATATGTGACTGGACTTTAGATTGACTGTTAGGTTAGATACTGGCTTTTCAAAAAAAAAAAAATCACATTTCCTAGTTTGTTTTCACAAAGTGCTAAGGCAAGTAACATGGACTTTTTCCTTGTTCCAAGTTTATGGAAATCACCTGAAATAATTTTACGTTACATTCCTTGGATGCCAGGTTTTCCCCTGGTACTTAAAAAACCCCTCCCTATTTCTATTAATATCTTTTTATCATCTCTTAAATATAAGTCGTATATGCCTGCTCAACTTACCCTGTCAATCATTTGTATTTATTTTGTATTCTATGTTGTCTAAGTAAAGTATACTATAAATAACCACCAAATTTGTCAGTTTATTGACACAAACACATTTTTATTTTATAGTAATTTATTTGTATTGAGGTAGTGCTGGTTAACGTTTATATTTTAGAAGTATAGGATTCCCCCTTCAGGATTACCACAGCACTCCCACCACCAAAGCACCCACAGTCTAGTCCCATTGTCCATTGGGCTCTCTCCCCACTGCTCACCCCTCTCTCTTATCCTCCCTCACTGAATGCCTCAGTTTTCACTGGTTAGTTTTAAATTGGGCATTAGCTGACCCTCTTTCTGATTATCTATATTCCACTTATAGGTAATACCATCCAGTACTTGTCTCTCTCATCCTGACTTATTTTGCTTAGCATAATCTCTTCCAGCTCCAATGATGTGCAAATGGCAGGAGTTTAGTATTTTGATCACTAAATGGTAGTCCATTGTGTATATACATCACATCTTCTTAAACTACTCACCTATTTTTGGACACTTAGGTTTTTTGCAGTTTGGCTATTGTAAATAGTGCTATAGTGAACATGGTAGGGGGTAGGGTACAAGTTTCTCTTAGAGTTAGTGTATTTATATTCAGGTAGATACCAAGGAATGGAATTGCTGGGTTATTCCAATTGTTTATGTTCTTTTTCTCCCTTGCTATTGGAGACTTATCCACAGAGACATTACTGAAGTTTATGTCCTGAAGCCTTTTGACTATATATTCTTCTATGTATTTTATGGTTTCAGATCTTCCTCCCAAGTCTTTTATATATTGAGTTGTTTTTTGTTTATTGTGTAAGATAGTGACCTAGTTTCATTCTTTCTCTGTGGCTGTCCAACTTTCCCAATACCACTTATTGAAGAGGCTTTCCTTGCTCCAGTGTATAGTATTGACTCCTTTTTTCATATATTAACTGTCCTTTAGGTGTTTATTTATGGAGTGTCAGTTCTATTCCATTTGTCTCTGTCTGTTTTGGTTCTAGTACCATGCTGTTTTAATTACTGTAACTTAATAGTATAGTTTGAAACCTGGAAGTGTGATCTCATCATTTTTCCCTTGTTTGTTAGATTGCTTTGTTAGATTGTAGGATTGCTTTGGCTCTTTGGGCTCTTTTGTGGTTCAATATAAATTTCATTGGTTTTTGATCTACTTGAAGAATGCCATTGAAATTTTGATAGATGTTGCATTGAATCTGTATAATGCTTTGGTATGGATGGCCATTTGACTATGTTAATTCTTCTAATCCATCAACAGGAATATCTTTCCATTTCTTTGTGTTTTCTATTTCTTTTAACAATGTCTTATACTTTTCTTTTACAAATCTTTCATCTCCTTTGTTTGGTTTATTCCTAGTATTTTTTTGGTGTGATTATAAATGGGATGACTTTCTTCATTTCTCTTCTAGCTCATTGCTTATATAGGAAGGCATATGATTATGTATTAATTTTTTAACCTGCCACTTTGCTGAACTGATTTATTGTTTCAATTAGTTTTTCATTGAAGTCTTTAGGTTACTCTATGTACATTATGTCATCAGCAAATAATGATAGATTTACTTTATCTTTCTCAGTGTGATTCCTTTTCTATCCTTGTCTAATTGCTCTAGCCAGGACTTCTATTACTATGTTGAATAGTTGTGTTGATAGTGGACAATCTTGTTCTTACCAGATCTTAGTGGAAAATATTTTCACAGAGAATGATGTTAGCTGTGGGTCTGTCATATATGGCTTTTATTATGTTAAGATAAGTTCCATTTATCCCCAGTTTTTTGATGGTATTCATTATAAATGAATGCTGAATCTTATCAAATGCTTCCTTAGCATCTATTGATATGTTCATATGGTCTTTACCTTTCTTTTTGTTGAGTGGTGAATTATCTTAATTGATTTTCACATGTTGAACCACCCTTCTGTCCCTCGTATAAATTCCACTTGATGATTAAAGGATTGGAAGTGCATTTCTCAGTCTCCTTTTCAACTGATTTTCTCCAGTAATGGAGTATGGTAAAAATGTGAGCCAGGAGACCTCTTAAAAAACCTCTGAAAATCTGCCTACTTATTAAGAGGCTAATACAAAGTTTTATAGAATGAATAAAAAATGGAATGGTTTTTAATATTTTATCAAGAAATAGTAAACTAGAATTTAGAGTCTAACCTAAAAACAGTATTTCTTATTCTGAAGTTCATGAATCTTGAAAACTTTGTTAAATGACAAAAAAAAAAATAGAAAATGCATATATGTAAATTTTACATATAAATTTTTAGATAAGGATGGCTTAAGTGGGCTTCGGCAATTGAGTGGTCAGAGAAACATTAAAATTATATGTGAAAGTTTCTTTGTATAGCTGAATACTGCGTGGAATATTGTCTTAGAGACCTATGCCATCAAGTGATTTAAAAATCACTACTTGAAAGGATTTTTAAAAATAAGTTTGTGTTCCTTGTCTTCCTCTTATAAATATATGGGAGTTTTATCATAAAATTTCTCCCCGCTGCTTGTGATAGATAATCTTTTTATTAATACAAGTTTTAAAAATTATAAAACCTCGTGACTAATGAGTTTGTTATATATATAGTTCCTTAGGTTTTCTGCAGAAGTATTTTTATTGATTTATATTTTTACATTTATGCCTTTAATGCATTCTGAATGTAATTTTTGAATGTGGTATAAGATAGGTTTTAACTTTATTTTCTTCCAAGTATACGTTGTGCACTTGAAATTTTCTCCAACAAAAAGATAATGACAAATCTCAAGGAATTACTCTTCTCTTTAGATGGATGTCTTCAAATTATTACATTTCTAATGATATCACTTCTAGTTATAAAGTTTTCGGCAGGCATGCTTGAAAGGATGGATTTATATTAAAAATGTTGCCGGTCTACTCTCTATATTCTCAGTAATTGATGTCTTGCAAAAACACTGGCATTTGTGTTAAAAAAAAAATCTTTTGTTATTTTTTTGCACTAATTAATGCACTTCATTTTGAGCTGCGTTGTTTGTGTCTTATTTAAAGCAGAACCATTTTCTTCATTCTTTATGATATGTGGGATAGATAACACCTGCACAAGCTTATAGGTCTTAGGGACAAAATATGATAGACATAGCTTTCAGGGATTATGTGCTTAAATTCCTTCTCTTAAGAGTCCCTTGATTAAAAGACAATTGAACAGTTTCTACATTGTGATTTTAAAAACTCAGATTTTCTTATAATTTCAAAGAAATTCTATTCATTCATTTATGACTCTTGTTTTGAAATTTATAGGCAGTAGTTCTTTTGTACATTTTCCATGTTTTATTTTATGAACTAGGACTTTTTTTTTTTAAAGATTGGTTTATTTATAATACAAGCTGGGGTACAGGCCAAAGGCGTGGGGCGGCGAGAGGGTTCACCAGAGACAGAGTGAGGAGCAGAACAGGTAGATCAGAAATACACTGCTGAGGGGAGCAGCAGGCGAGGCAGGAGAGGTCTGCCGCGCCATGTGGGATTCTCCCCAGCTGGGCATCGAACTCTCATAGTGCTGCCAACAGCTCCACAACCGCTGCGCCACCAGGGAGGCCCTGAACTAGGACTTTTAAAATATTTATATATGAAGGAATTACTACTATTTTATCACAACAGATATACCAATTCATTTTGTTGTTTCAGATTTTCATGTTTTTAGCACTTTGCAAGAATTTTTAAAATTTTGATTGTACATTTTTAAGTATTCTAACACTCATCTGTGGTCAGTTGCCTGTTTTGCTATTTCAAGAGCTTAAATGAATGGGTTTTAACCATTGTTATAGCTTTTAAATTGCACTTTGAAAAAATCTACAGTAAGAACAATATTATACTTCAACATTATTAATAGCCTGTTTGCTTTCTTAGGTCCTTCTTGGACTGAAATGTCCAAATCAGCTACTAAATATAAAAACATGAGACTTATGTTAAATATTTCCGTCTTGAATTCTCCTATACTGTATTATTTTTTCTTCTCTTTTCTGTATATCAGACTCTTTTGAAGTGTTTTAATTTCTGGAAGAGTATTGTGACATCTCTCTGTCATTTTCACTTAGGTTACATTAATGACCATATCACCTTTTCATTCTACCAAGTTCTTTCTTGTATCGATTAGTATTTGATTCTTTCTCAGTTTCACCAGTTTTTGTTAGAAGTGATGGAAAGTGACTCCCCCTTCCCTTCTCCTTGCCTTTTTAAAAATAGATAGGCCACAGTTGCTTCTCTAGAGAATTTTATCAGACATAAGTTTAGAAATAAGGATAATGTGTCCTCTGCTTGCATTTTGGTCTCTTAGAGTAAGGTCACCTGGCTGGCAGCTCTGGTCTCCTAGGAAAGCTTTTCCTCTCTCAGGATTTTAAAAATCACAGAAATAGGTTTCAATTGATGTTTAGTTTGTTTCTCCCTTTGAAGTATCTTTCTAGTTGATTTTATAGTGACTTTACTGATTGAGATCTAGGAGGATGTTTTTGCAGGAAATACCAGAAATAGTCCAGATTCTGGATTACTATAATCCAATGTTTCTTAAAAAATGTTTATATCATTAACTGAAATTTATATTTATATTTAAGCAATAGGTGGATAGTCTCAATGGGGTATCACCTTTGGTTTAATCAATACATGACCTAAATTCTATAAAATGAGTGTAGTGATTGTTTTAAGATAAACTGAATTTTAATCATGTCGAGACACTCTCCCTTTTTTCTCTCTTCACTCTCTCTGTGTTTCTAACTAAAAATAAAACTATATGAAAACATTAGCTGAAATTTTGGGGAAGTTACTGCCAGTTCTAACTGTCCAAAATTTTTCTTGTATTCCTTTTTGTCCACATATATACATAAATCCAATGGTTAAAACTAATATTCCATGTGATTAAAATTATAGAGAAAATTTATAAAATGACATTAGAAAAAAGTAAGTCCTAGAATTTAAGAAAAAATATACTGTGGGAAAAGAAAGGACAAGATGAATACCAGGAATTTGAAACATCTGGCTGATTTGTCTAATTTCAAAAGTAAGGTTCAAATTGTTTTAAAATGGTGTATTCAGTGATAGCTAAGTCTTACCTCATTATTTGTCCCTGGGATTTTTAATCTTGGGGATAGTACATGTCAAAAAAATCAAATATGCTTTTGCCTTGTTTATGGTATAGTAAAGTAAGAACAGGATTTACACGGGAGAGGATCTGCTTGAGTTTCTTTTCCATCACTTAATACATGATCCGGAAGGTACTCTTTATCTTTTTGAACCTCAATAGGGATAAAATGTGTTAAACTGCAACCTTACTTTGAAGATTAAATGAAAAAAATCTGATGTTGTATTCACATACCATGAAGATATTTGTAATTACATAGAATTACAGATAACATGTAGAGCTAATTGTGTCTTTTCTTTATGACTGTATTTATCATTCGTGTGATGAATATCCTTTTGTGAATTTTAGTGGTTTGAATAGGTAGTGTATGAATTCCAGAATCTTATGAGGAATCTGGGCTTTTCCAAGAGTGCTTATTCAAGATCACTCACTGATGAGTGACAGAGTGGTACAGCCATATTTTAATTTCTATTTAACAGAGAACACCACAGCTACTTATTAACATGCTGACTCTTTTGAGCACCATGTAAACATTCCTTTGCATGAGAAATCACATCATCACCATAACATTACATTTCATTTTTGATTATAAAAATAACACTTGAAAAATAAGAAAGCATATAGAAGAAAAATTTTAAAACAGATCACTATTTATATATTTTATATATAAATTTATGTAAAAACCACTTATATTTATTGTATTGCCTCCTAATCAGTTTTCTCATTATATTAGATATTTTCGCTTAATATGACATGGGTATTTACTCATGTCCATTTTTGTTTCCTTATTCAAATTTTATAATATTAATTCAGCTTAAAATTACTTCTTGCACAGAAACAAAAATAAACATAACTGGATTTTTTTTACAAGTGGAAATGATAACATATGGAAGAAATTGGCATTAGCATATGCAGTTACTAAGATCTTTCACATTAACTCTGGTTTTTAATATATTTCACTTATATTTATTGTACATGCATTTCCCTCCCATAACTGGAAGCTTTCTTTTTCTACAGCAGATTTCTTAAACAATGTTGACCAGGTGCAATTATGATATTGAGTATAATCAATGTTTCAGGCTTGCCAGCTCATGGGAAGGTGACATCAGTGTCCACTCTCTAACCCTGCCCTCTGCCACCTGCCTGGAGCTGCTGTTGATCTTATCAAAAAATAACGCCACTCTGCCTCCATCCCTTCGCTATATGAATTCCTTTCAGGTAAGGAACAGGTCCTTTACCAGAGTGTGATTTTGCAATTTGCTTGTAGCTATGATTTAAGGATTCTGACTTTCACAGGAGATAGCCCATGGAAACCCAGAGTTTCAGATGATGATAATGGTCACATGTGTTGTCTTGTCTGATCTTTTTTAAGAAAATAACAAATGGAGGTTCAAAATTGATTAGGTAGGTGTGTAGTTGTGGGAGAAACCATCTCTCTGTTAACTCCAGGGTTTTTTCTCTTAACTTCCATCTTTTCCTGCCCCTGAGAGAAATAGCAAGAACATCTGGCAAAGACACTTGTGAATGCCTCTTTCCCCTATCCAGACTTACCCTAGAAAAAGGATTTTCAGCTATTTTTAGCAACAGTAGCAACAGTTTTGCCACTGTTAGTTTGCAGTCAAATAGCCAAATGGATGTTTAATAGCAATGGTGTCCTACATACTCTCCGCACTGTTCCCTTTTCTCCCTATTCCCTCTCTCATCACTTTCCCACTGCTCTGGATATTTACCTGTGCTCCTGAGAAAGGATATGATAAGAACAGAACAGCAAATGTGGAATGACCAACAGAAAGATCCTGTACCTGGTAGGCAGCCTGTTGTCACGGGATGCCAAATGATGGCAAATGATAATTAAGCTCTGACCTTAAAAGTCTCTGAATGTGGTTGAACATATCTATGTGACTCTTAACAATGGGAATACATTCAAGAGACTGCTAAGACAGGTGACAAGGCCACACATGTTTGCTGAGAAATGAGTGAAAATGGTTGATTCTACTTCTGAAATTTTGTGATAGATGCAGCGATGACTTCTGTATCGGTGTCTATTGCTTGGTGTACCTCTGTTATGTAAAAACAAGACGTGGATTTTCCTGTGAATTCAGCTCAGGGAACTAGTAAGAAAACAACTGCTCCAATCTAACTTACATCCATTTTTTCCTGGTCATCTGTCACATTGATTGTCTCTGTGATTTTCTTCCTAATAGAAATTCCAGATTTTGGCCTTGGCCTTGGCCTACCTGATTGTAATTTTTCATCACTCTATTAGCAACTTCGGTTCTGGACTGATAAGAGATGTTAGAGAACACTGTCTCCTTTCTGTCAGAGACAAAATGGGGATCCAGAGAAGCAAAGTGATTTGTCCAGAGAACATCTAACATGTTAGAAACAGAGCTGAACTTACTGGGCTTGTGCCTGGGTAGATCCAGCTGCATCAAAATGCATCCCTCTCTAAGGTCCTGGAAGGTAGAGGGAATGTGATTGTAGGTAGAGGTAGGTTGGAATATCCACATACCAATTACTTTACAGTAATTTGTAGAAATTTATTTGTAAACTGCCCTAAACCAGAAGTGATTTAATATTCTCTGTATCAATCCATATGTCTTAAATTTTGCTCATTGGATTGAACATTGAATGACTCGCAAAAAAATTTTTTTAAAGATTTATTTTTTATTTATACATACAAGCTGGGGTACAGGCCAGAGGCGTGGGGTGGCGAGAGGGTTCACCAGAGACAGAGCGGGCAGCAGAACAGGCAGATCAGAAATACACTGCTGAGGGGAGCAGCGGGCAAGGCAGGAGAGGTCTGCTGCGCCATGTGGGACTCTCCCCAGCCGGGTGTCGAACTC